>LAPY01001071.1:29784-41896 GCA_000970635.1 Eragrostis tef
TAAAAAATTTATAAAAATAATATTTATTTTGTTATGATTTGTTTCATCAATAAATATATTTTAAATATAACATAATTATTTTTATATTTTTATAAATATTTTGAATAAGACGAATGGTCAAATGTGAAGTCTGAAAGTCAACAATCTCTTATATTTTAGGACAGAGGGAGTAGCGTGGTAGAGTTATTGTACTATTACCTCAAGACAATTAAGCATGAATGCACGACATGACAACTCAGGCCCGTCCCAAGAGTGCGGCACATGAAAGTCAGGGGCCCCAAATGGCCTGAAAATTGTTGATATGCAGCACATAATCAAGACTTTGGAGAAGATATCTTCAGTCGCTTTTCGAGTAGCTGCTTCGCTAGACTCACGAACTTCTGTCCATCGATGAGTTGCCGGCATGCCGCGGGTTCCGGCAACACAGCCTGCTCTGGATTCTTGATCCTTCTTCCACACTGAAACTGTTGCCGTGATGTCGCGTGAAAACGTACACCACCAGCAGCGGCTCGTCTATTGCCGACGTTAGTTCAGGCTCCATGTCGTGTTGTGCACTGCTAAGCCTTTTTTCCTTTCATCAGGTTCTTGTTTAACGATTGTTGTATAATTAACCAGTGCTTCACTTAAATTTGTCAATCTCGTGATCATTTTATTTTGATATTACTGACCTTTAGGGTCTCACTTAGGAATTTGCACAGGGCCCCTGGTTTGTCCGGGACGGCCGTGTCAACTGATTCAGGCAAGGCGATTAGTATTCCACCGCAAAGAACCGAGAACAACACGTCAGTGTTCTGCAGCTACAGGGAGCAAGACGACTTGGAATCTCTTATCTCTATGAACTGGTACCTACAGTCTACTTAACAGTTAACACACATGCATGCATCTTTGTTTTTTTTAGGGAAATGCATGCATCTTTGATCCCAACACTATTCTGGTCACGTCGACTATTATATTTGGATAATTAATGTCGTTCATGGAATCCTAAGGCCCGATCACGACCGCCGGCAAATATCTTAGAACTTGGATCCACTGCCTTAATTATATTGTCCAAAGATGTACTAGCATGTACAGATCTTATCACCTCTACCCCTGCCGGCTATGATGACGATGATGCCATCCGTGACCATCTGATTCGAGCTCCAGAGATTTCTCCATCGCTGATACGTGGTCGCATCGCAAACCCGTCAACCAACATCCAACGGATCAGGAACGCCCTCAGCCCATCGTCAAGCGCGGCAGGACACCCAGGACACACACGTGCCGCGCTTCCTTCTCGACACGAGGGCGTCACCGTTCTCCCGGGCGTGTCACGCGACTGATGGCTTTTGGGTACTGGATCTTATTTTTTTTCTTTTCTTTGAGCACTGGTACTGGATCTTATCTGATGCAGGAAACTCGTGGAATGGTGGGGCCCAGCACGGGTGGCCCGGCCCGGCCTGTCAATATATACCTCGCCCAATTTGAACGTGATTAAGACTATATTTAGATCTTAGTTATATTTAAATTAGCCAGCTAAACATTTAAACAGCTAAAATTTAGTAGATATCTGTTTGAATCTTAACTAATAATCGATGGCTAACAAAAAATTCAACACCACTGCCCCCTGCTCGCAGCCCACCATGCGTGTGAGAGGAAACGAATAGAAAAACAAAAGCAGAAGGGCATTTTATCTTTCCTTTTTCCCTAACGCTTCGTCGCTTTAAGGAGGTTTGGATGACTATTTGTTAAAAGTTTAGGAGGTAGACTGGCTAAAAGTTTATTCACTTTTGGTCGTTATGTTTAGATCTAAATTGACTAAAATTAGCTAGCTAAAAGTTTAGAAGGTGGATCCAAATGGTGCCGATTAAATCTATTTTTCCATAAAAAAACAATAAGAGGGAGTAATTTGGTCAAATACCCAGCAAAATAGACCATATCACTTTAGGTGTGTCTCCTTCTAAGGTGACCGGGACTTTGCTGATATCTCGATCACATTTTAAACCACTGGTTACAATCATTTAGATCTTCACACTTTTCTTCAATCTTAATAAAAAAATTTATTCCATCAAAAAATGTTTCTGCCTCACAAAAAAAATTACGTATACATTTAATATGACTGAGAGATCTACTAAATCTCAGTCACCTGAGAAGTAGCAAAAACTTCTCCAAATTGTATGGTTCAAAAGAAAGGAATGCCAATTTACATCCTACACTAAACTGAGGATCAGATCCATATCACTTCATCAAAAACTAACAGCTATCAATGACATGTTAATTGAGAGTGTGTTTATTTAGTTTGAGAAGTGAATGATGATGGAAATAAAATAAAACTAGTGCTTGTGGTAGAAGTCAAATATCCAGTAAAATGGGCTACAATATTTTGCAAGTTTACTACAAACTTCTATGAAATTATGATTGAATAAACATCGACACTCCACTTTTTTATGAAATTATTTTGCAAACTTACTACAACTTCTAGTGCTGATGTTTATTCAATAACTCTTGAGAGCTATATCCATATCACTTTGCCAAAAGCCGACGACAACCAATACTATACGTTAATTGATGGCACTCCACTTTTTCATACGTGTTGCTTTTGGTGCTCTACATGTGTGGATGAGCAAACAAAATTAGCTAGGTTCTGGATATTGATCAATCTTTGGAGTATGTTTAATTAGTTCGAGAAGTGAATGACGATGGTCCACTCTTTGTATTCATGTTTGATTTGAGGAAGATATTTGAGTTTATTACGAACCATCGTCTCATCTCTTATAAGGGCATGTCTAATCTCAAACTAAACAAGCTCTTAGAAGTAGCTTTAAAGTAGAAAGATTTGTCAAAAGTCAAATGAATGAATTTGTCCAAATAGTGGTCTAGATTTTTGTTTCCCAAAAGACACTGGGTGATCCTAGAGATCTCTGGGTGGCTTTATTTGGAGCCAGTCATGTCTTCATGTAAGAATCAAGTGCGTGAACTTAACCTGAAAAAAAGAGAAAGAAAACAATGGTATATGCATGTGATATATCACACATTTCAAGAATGCATGGCTTAATGCAGGACCGCCTGAGAAGAAAAACAAGAATGGCAATTTGTCTTCAATCAAACTAGCTCTTTGGCCATGAAAAACTATGAATATTTGATGATCATAGTCCATGGCTCTCTACTGAATTCGTACGTAAGATTGGTTGAGTGAGTTGAACGTGCCAATGAGTACCTGTCAATGATGGTGGTTATGTGAAGTACTATACCATAAGAAATCTAGAAGTCTGGTTCTCAAAAACTACTTTTTCAAACATCAAAGTTAGATTAGTGACACCCGAGTTCAAATTTAGATTTGGCTTGGGTGTGACATTTACGGATAATTACTTTTTTATACAGTAGGAGGTCATGTCTCGTCAACATCTGAGATAAGTGTAGTGACTTTGTAAATCTCAAAATCAGTCGGCTCTGTCTCTCTAAGAATCGAGTGCTCGTACGTGCATGTGAACATAAACGTATGTGTCTAAATAGTAATCTTAATCTGCAGGGTTCCTACAGTTCATCCGGTGCATTTACACATTCAGCCTGTTCGGCATGCTGCAGCTGCGGCTGCGGCTGCAGAAAAATAACTGGGAACACTGTAGCTGCTGCAGAAACACTATAGCTGCTGCAGAAAAAATAACTGAAACACTGTAGCTGCTACAAAACAGCCGCTGCAAAGCAGCCAGACGAACAGGCTGATTCTTGCATCCACCGTGGTCGGGATGGCCCTTGTTGACGCTAGCCAGGGCTTTTTTGGACAGGAAAGAAAAAAGGGTTATCCAAAATTACACATGGCCCCAAATATCTCGCCTTAATGCTCTCTCCATCCCCTCAAAGCGCCTCTATAAAACGCCCCCTGCCCCCTTGTTCCGCCAAGAAGAAAGGAAAAAACAAACCAGAGCAAGAAACACAGATCGAGGAACATCAAACGAGAACCAGCGGAAACAGAGCAAGAGGATCCGTCTAATCGAAAACACAAGCATCTGTAACACACTAGAACGAGCGGGGCACGAAGTACGCGCACCAGTGCATGGGTCTCCTGGACCAGCTGTGGGACGACACGGTGGCCGGGCCGCGGCCGGACTCCGGCCTCGGCAAGCTCCGCAAGTACGCCTCCTTCTCCCCGTCCTCGTCCACGGCGGCGGCCGCGGCGTCGGAGGGGGCCGGCGCTGTGCCTGCCGTGACGCGGAGCATCACCATGCTGCGGCCTCCTGGGCCCGCCCTGGCGGGGGCGGACTCGCCCTTCGGCTCAGGTGGCCACCACCCTTGACCGTTTCTTTGTTTTATTTCCAAGTTGCAATATCTCTTCACTTTTGTTTTTTTTTTGTTCCATCTGCTTGCACGGCGGTCTTCCCTTAAATTTCTGCATATTTTGCTCGACAGATTTAGGAGTTAGAGCTTCTAGTAATAGTTGTTGACAAAGAAAAGAAAAATGGTTGCTTTGGCAGTGTGCATAGGGATCTCAGTATGGTTGCTGCCCTGGGCATCCATGAGACATTGGTATTAGTGTCGGGGGAAAAACTTCATGCTGCCGAATTAACACTTGCACTAAACTTTGGATAAAGTACCTTCATATACCTAACAAAAACGAAATGGCAACACGGGATAAGGGACACAAGGCATGAAACTGTTGATCACAGAGTTCGTTGCTTTTATTGTGCTCAAAGAACCGTCAACTTTGGAGACCCATCGCAGATCTGTGCTGCGTGGAAGTAAATGAAGAACGTGTGGCTCATGAGCGCGCGGCTGATGTCTCTGTATGTTCTCATGGTTGCAGCCACGACGCCTAAGGGAGAGGGCTGGAACTGGAAGAAGCTGCGCCAGAAAGGCAGGATGGCCACGGCCGACGCCGCCGAGGCCCCCGGCACGCCGAGAAGTCCCACCGTCTACGACTGGTTCGTGCCTCGCATCCAAATAGTGATCACACTTTTCAGTAGCTCGGTATATTGTTTGATTTGACATGGTACCATCTGAAGTTGAACTACTCCGCGCGGCAGGGTGGTGATCAGTTCGCTTGACCGGTGAAGCAGCCGGCCGGGCCGAAGGCTAGAGCTGCATAACCACAACGAAAAAACCAGCAGGAAGCAACTGAAGAATGGAGAGAGCAGCTGAGGGTTGTATCCTACATGTTTACATGTGTAATTGTGTTGTAAATCTCTGCGTGACATGCTGCTGATTTTGTAAAGTGCCAGCAGCACTACTAGGCTCGTCAGCTCGTGTATGTCATCGTGTAGTAGATGCAGTAGAAAAGTCTTGAAGGGAAAACATGCAACGCTAGCTGCGTGATGACCTGACGAGACGGGCACGGTAGACGTGCCGAGGCCTACGCCTACGAAGTGCTGAAGAGAAAAGTGTGGTAATGTGTTGTGTGCCTTGTGCAGCCTCCCCCTGGTCTGCATAAGAGAAGCTTAACCATGCACGCTGCCGTGTAAAAAGTACTCTAAATAATGCGTGGCCGAGTGTTCTGGATATCCAATAACACACTTTACCAATATATGTTATCTTATATCAGGCATATCGTAGAAATATCTTATCATGGGGCCTTTCTTGACTGTTTGTGCTTTTGGTGCCAATAATTCAGTCTATCGCGTCCCCTGACGTCAAATCGGTTGGAAGAGTTTACCTGGAAGCTCGAAACTTCAATGTTACTACTGCAGGGCTCTATGTACTGTAAGAGGACCGAGTCCTTGATGCGTATGTGACGGCGACAGATCTTCGCCGTGTGCAAGCTGCCAGCGGCGACAAAGTTCAGAGTACCCGGGCATCGCTTGTTGCCGTGCGCGTCGTGGCGCCGGTGCAGTGGATGCACGCATGGTCCCGCCCGGCCGAGGGGTCGTCGTCGACCGGTGCTCGCGCTGATCTGCTGGTACGGCGGATGGCATGGCGTCGCGGTTACCTGTCCGTTTCTGGAGACTGCTTCCACGGCCGAGCTTGATTGTGGCTGAGGCTTTGCGGCGCTGAGTCATTGGGTGCTCGCTGCAATCCACAAGTGCGTGGCTCTGGTCCTTTTTTTTTTTGTTTCCTTTCCCGGTGATTAGGAAATACCTCTTTACAGGGATTAAGCAGTGGACATCTGACCACCACAATTATATGCGAGCAGCAGTGCTGCCACCCCATTCTCAGCGCGAAGATTGCACGTCCCAGAGATAGGACGGCAGAGCTTGCATTGCATCACAGCGTAATCTAAGTTAGCACTCTTTGGACCTTTTTTGGGTTTGAATTTCAGGCACACGTCCAACACAGCTTCTATTTGAGAAATATTCCAAATAAAGTCTTGCAGAAAAACACATAAAGTGTACAGAAACATTAAATCAGCAATTAAACAGTTGCCATTTTATATGTAGACCTCAGTTGCCCCTCTATATAGTCACCACTCTTGATTGGCGGAAACCTGAAACAGTGTCAGATTCCAAAATGCATGAGAAGCATTGATAAGCATAATTAATCAATTGAGTAACTTAAGTGGAGAACCTTGGTGGATTTGCCTCGCTGCAACAGCTTTCCATGCATTCCACCACTAAATTTGGACTTGGATCAATAAAGAAAGCAACCTGATATGATAAACACTTGATAACTATGCATTTATCGGCTCAAGTGATGTGAAAAGTTCTCCCAATGTGCATTGCAAAAGACAAATTCTCCTAATGTAGTAAGAACTACGTGCACTTTTTATCCAGTGAAGAACGAACTAAATACACTTAAATACTCACAGAATACCGCTCTTTGCCAATAGGCACAACACGATGCAATGTAGATCTACAAGTTGAAACAGAAGCACATCAAAAACATATTCATAAATGATATGGAATAAAAGACATTGACAATATAACTTAAATGACTAAGCTGCAGTATTCCAACATGTTCATAACATTAACCAAAAGATGCAACAAATGTAGGAAATGGTCTGACCTGAAAACACAATTGGTCCATCTTTCTAGTAGATCACCAATGTTAACAATAAGGGCCCTAAAATTAAATCAAAATAAGATCATAACATATCAACTTGATTGTCATTATTCATGAAGGGTCGTCAGACACTCAGGCTATATTGTGACAAATATTTATAAAAAGTGCAAAACAAGTATTTACCCATCAATGTGTTGAATGTCTTCCCACATCTGTGGATGACGATCTTTCTCTCTGCATATCTACAAAATCGCAAAGTTATAATACACCGTGAACGCTGTAAAAACCACCGTAACAAAGATGTCATGCCTGTAAGCCAGGGGTGCCATCTGTTCCTAAAAGTGTTAGCATTCCATAATCTGAATGGGCTGCTGCACCAAATTTTCCATCACCTAATTCACAGAATTCACCTTGAATCAGATTAATTAAATAAATAAATAATAGTGTAAGTAACTAATACTCCAGAGCCCCCATAATATTAAGGGAAGACAACAAATTCCAGAAATTGTGCAGCAAAGCAGTGTGTAAAAAAGAAACTAGCCAACATTATTTAGAATATTTTTATTCATAAACAGGCCATTTTCTAGTGTACCACTACTAATAATTTACTTAAGCTATTAACATGATATCTTGCATGAATATGTTCTTATTTTTTCATAATCTAAAAAAATAACTATAGAGGCGTCCTTACAAATAAAAATTATCCTATAACTGCTGGTTCTTGAAACAAGTGCCACTGCAATCAAGTTTACTTACTTTTACCTTATTTTAATGTCAAACACTTGAGCAGAGGGAGTGGTTAAGACAGCAAAAGTAGTGAAGACTAAACTTAAGACTTGCCACATGACATTGACATAACTTGGGCACAGTGGGAAAATTAGAAGGATTGATGAAGATTCATATTATGCTCTCCCTTTAAATGAATTGTGTTGCATTTTCTCAGTTACTAATTCAATTTCCTATTTAATGAACATACAAGAGGGAAATATAACTTTTTCCCCTTTATAAATTCATCTAGACTCTTAGTGGAAAATCAATCTAGCTCCATTTTTGCATGATACTTAGAAAAATAACTTCATCAATATTTAGAATATAATTTCATTCTTTCATATCAGAAAGGCATTCACCCGAGTAGTGCAACAGTCTCAAAAATGCCGTCGGGGTTTCAAATGCGCCACTTTTGTGAAAGAAATCAGCATCAAGGTCCAAACTCAATGCAATCAGCGACAATATCCTTTTGCCCGTTGCCCTGTAAGAAAAGAATAATCTGAGTGATCCGACTAAATAGTTGTATGAAAATTTTTTAGGGTACGCAATTTAACCCAAAAATACGATAAACTTACAATGCATTAGCATGGTACGACTGCATTGTCTCCTTCCACGATGGAAATTGCTCTGAAAATGATTTTGACAGGAGAAAATAGAGTGATCATTTTATTGATGAAACAACCATACAGACATTGTATCTGACAAGTAAACTCATCATATATACAAGAGAACGGAAATTATAAACATATTTGTCATTAATACATCATGATAAAACATTTCAATACCTCCAGAAGGCCATATATTAACATCAGTTTGCAAATCTTGGTCACCCATTGGCCCAATGTAGAAACTCTCCTTTGAATCTTCTCTACAGATATATATTCAGCAATTAAAGATCTCGTTATTACCACAAAAAACATGAATATAAAAGCATTTAAGGTTCTAAACCCTCCTTCGAAAAATGTATGGTGACCAATTTCAAGATTTGAAACTCAATTGATGTTTCTTTGACCAACAATTAGCTTATCAAACTGTAGTTTTTTGTGATACAAAATTTGTATCGTCATATTCATATTTTGAAGTACTTTTGTACATGTAAAGATACATTAGTGTTTAAAATGCAATATAAAGTCATCAACACCAAATTATTCCCTTTGGAATTATTCTTGTTATCCATGCAAACAAATTAAAAGTGAGTAGAAGCTGGACATAATCTCTGCAGTTATTATCTGCAAATGTTACATGCCTGATCCATTACAAAAGTTAGTGCGTATGTGATCCCAGGGTTCCAAACACTCGCAGCGAGTCATCGTTATGAAACAACTAGCTAAATGAAAGAGAACTCTAGAGCCTAGACTAGCTGACTTGAGCAAAATATGGCGGGTCTGAAATCGATCGTGTAACAGATCGTGTGTAATACAACTTTAACCATTTTTTTCATTCTTTACCTCGGAATTTGGGTAATGGGTCGACCTTCTCAGAGCACGGCGCCGTGTAGCCTCTGTGGCCGCTGCTATTCCGCAGCGCCGTCTTCTCCTCCATCGGCAGCCCGAAGAACTTCCTGCTCTCGGCGAACACTCGCTCCACCAGCGCGGCCTCGATGCCGTGGTTGGTCACGTAGAAGAAGCCGTACTCCACGCACGCCTACGATGCTTTCAGCTTAATTATTTCCTGCGTCCATCACCAACAGAAAACGAAATTTTTGAAAAATAGGTGCCGAGAGTTCGATCGGAGTTTCTCTGACCTGGCGGATGGATTTGGCGGCGGCACGGAGGTCGGTGGACGCGAGGTCCAGACAGGGCCGTCCCTTGTGAGTTGTGAATCCTAAATTCCTAATTGAGCATCAATAGAAGGGCCTGCAATCTGTCGGGGGGTCATGGGCCTGCAGCCTACTCCATCAATTCACGGTCCACTTTTCATTTGCCCAAGTACCAGGCCTTCTTTGCAGTTTGGGAGAGAGTTCTCTGTCGCTTGGGGGCATTTATCTGCTATTTGCCTTGGGCTGGTGTGGGCTGTGCAACCCAACTCGGGGGGCCCTTGAATTTGGGGGCCCTGTGCGGTCGCACAGCCCGCACGTGCCTAAGGACGGGCCTGGGTCCAGAACGGGGAGGTCCGGGCAGCGATCGGCGGCCATCGATGGATCGCTTCCTCTCAGCTCAGTCGACGGTACTAGCGCGCGCAGCTAGCGACGCACTGCTTCGCAGACGGGGAGAATTTATAGTTCGAACTTTCACCCTGCGAATGCTGACCACTTAGATGACGGAACGTTATGCACGGTCAGTTCACATGCGGATCGCGTGGAGATTAAACAACTGAGCACGCGATCCACGCTGTCGATGCAAGCACAGCCAGTACTCCATCATTGCTTACCTGGACGTCGACTTCAGAACAAAAAACTTGATGAAATGTATTTAGTAGTAAATTATACTTCCTCCGTTCACTTTTAGATGTCGTTTTGGAGTTGGGCTGGATACAGGAATTAAGAAGAAGTGAAACAGGTGGTTGGACTACAAACGAAAAGGAGAGACGAGATAGAGATAGAAGTGTAGTAGAAAGAAAAAATGTTGTACTGAGAAAAAGAAAAAATATATTAAAAAGTGAGAATGACATGTAATTTGAGAAAATTAGGTATGGCTAGAATGACATGTATTGTTCAACGGAGAAAGTAGTATACAACAGGGACATCGGGACCTAGCTCATATAGTAGAGCACTCGCTTCGCATGCCAGAGGTCCCCCTGCGTCGAGAAGTCCCACCGTCTATGACTGGTTCGTGCCTAGCATCCAAACTGCTATCCGCATCTTGGCACTAGCTAGCTTCACATGCATATTGTTTGATTTTACATTATTATGCTTTTTGCATGATACCACCATGTCTTCAAGTCTATTATCGTAATATTTGGTCAAGAAAAATGAGCTACCGTAACTGTGTTATTGTGAAAAAACTGCCCAAAATACCCTCTGGTGTATTGTGCAATTACTAATATACGGACTTTTCTGATTTATGCATATTTTATACTGCCCAAAATACCCTCCGGAAGAGGATATACTCACAAGTCATCCTGCGCCACAATCTGTGAGCTGTCATACTATTCACAATACCTGCGGCCCAGAGGCGCAGCTACCAAGGCCGCCCTACATAAACTCCAGGCCACATCCCTACTACGCTCCACGGAGGCACCCCGCGTCGACTTCGCCCCCGCGTCGCCCCTAGGGCGACACGGGTGTGGGCTGTGCAACCCAACTCGGGGGGCCCTTGAATTTGGGGGCCCTGTGCGGTCGCACAGCCCGCACGTGCCTAAGGACGGGCCTGGGTCCAGAACGGGGAGGTCCGGGCAGCGATCGGCGGCCATCGATGGATCGCTTCCTCTCAGCTCAGTCGACGGTACTAGCGCGCGCAGCTAGCGACGCACTGCTTCGCAGACGGGGAGAATTTATAGTTCGAACTTTCACCCTGCGAATGCTGACCACTTAGATGACGGAACGTTATGCACGGTCAGTTCACATGCGGATCGCGTGGAGATTAAACAACTGAGCACGCGATCCACGCTGTCGATGCAAGCACAGCCAGTACTCCATCATTGCTTACCTGGACGTCGACTTCAGAACAAAAAACTTGATGAAATGTATTTAGTAGTAAATTATACTTCCTCCGTTCACTTTTAGATGTCGTTTTGGAGTTGGGCTGGATACAGGAATTAAGAAGAAGTGAAACAGGTGGTTGGACTACAAACGAAAAGGAGAGACGAGATAGAGATAGAAGTGTAGTAGAAAGAAAAAATGTTGTACTGAGAAAAAGAAAAAATATATTAAAAAGTGAGAATGACATGTAATTTGAGAAAATTAGGTATGGCTAGAATGACATGTATTGTTCAACGGAGAAAGTAGTATACAACAGGGACATCGGGACCTAGCTCATATAGTAGAGCACTCGCTTCGCATGCCAGAGGTCCCCCTGCGTCGAGAAGTCCCACCGTCTATGACTGGTTCGTGCCTAGCATCCAAACTGCTATCCGCATCTTGGCACTAGCTAGCTTCACATGCATATTGTTTGATTTTACATTATTATGCTTTTTGCATGATACCACCATGTCTTCAAGTCTATTATCGTAATATTTGGTCAAGAAAAATGAGCTACCGTAACTGTGTTATTGTGAAAAAACTGCCCAAAATACCCTCTGGTGTATTGTGCAATTACTAATATACGGACTTTTCTGATTTATGCATATTTTATACTGCCCAAAATACCCTCCGGAAGAGGATATACTCACAAGTCATCCTGCGCCACAATCTGTGAGCTGTCATACTATTCACAATACCTGCGGCCCAGAGGCGCAGCTACCAAGGCCGCCCTACATAAACTCCAGGCCACATCCCTACTACGCTCCACGGAGGCACCCCGCGTCGACTTCGCCCCCGCGTCGCCCCTAGGGCGACACG
>LAPY01001071.1:54264-70473 GCA_000970635.1 Eragrostis tef
CCCGTTTCGTGAGCAGAAACCCGCCTCTACCGCAGCGTTTCCCCTGGGGTTCCCAGCTGCGGATCCAGACATGCTGTCGAGGCTCTCACGCGTCGGCCTCCATGCCCTGAACCGGGCAAGAGCAGGTAGGTGATCTCTCTGGACTCAGCCCTCCTCACGGGATGTTGCGCGGTTTTCCAATTGGTCATTCGAGCTCAAGTGAGGACGCAGTGGCTCTGGATTTTTGATTGGCAGGCTTAGTTTGTTGACATCTACGGTTAATTGGTGGGCTGCTGTTTGATGATATGCAGCTAAACCTAGCTACGCTGTAAGCCTGTAGGCTATAGCCCGGAGATTTCCTCAGTTACTACTAGTTTTGGTTAGAAATTACTACTAGTTCCTCAGTTCATTATTATTTTACTGTGTCATAAAGGATTCTGAGCAATTTCCTTGGGGTAGTACCTGGTGGTTCGTTGTCAAGAGAGTTGATGCAGTGCATAATTTCTCACTTTTATTTTGTAAATCAAGTGCCCGAAGTTATCCTGCCGATGCTGCGCAACCTGAATTTTCTATTCTGTTCTTAGTTTGATACCTGCTATTCCCTGCTTAAAGAAAACTTCGAGAGTGTTTTTTCCCCCCTGTTCAGATAAGTGTGCCTTTTGGTCCGTTGGACTCTCTCTCTCTCTCTCTCTCTCTCTCTCTCTCTCTGAGGGAATAGACTGTTTGCTCTTATTTTTCCCCCCAGATCGACATGCATTTTAAACTGTCTTGTTTGAAAGTTTGATGTGAATACATTTTCTTGTTGTGGTATGCCTGAATGAATTTATGTAAACTCACTTAACAGGTCAAAGTTCAATTATTTCAAGGAGCCATGAAGTTGAGACCATTAGCTCTAATATGGCCTGTGTGGTTAGCTTTCTTCCTATTCATAGCCCCCTTATTTATATAGTCCGTACCTTCTGTTGCATTGCAAACTTAACTTCTTTTTATAGAATTTCCAAGCTAATGTTTCTGGCAGAAAATTTTGTAATCATGTAGATTTGTTTTTTAGATAACCAGATCTAGATATATCCCATGGAAGCGGAACTTTATTAATTTATTTTTTTTGTTTTCTTCATCCAAAACGTTAAAGGAATATAGTTTAATATTTTAAATTCTTAGTACTAGCAGGCATATGAAGATCAGCAGATTTACAAATTTATTGAAATACTAACCTATTACATGTTCTTATGAATTTTCATTGAAACTGCAAAATGGTGTACCTAAGCTGCCATCTGGAAGTACATAATTCTTTTCTGGAAAAGATATGGATTACCAAATTGAAAGCTTTCAGGGGAGAAATTTCTTCTGTTCTTCCTCAAATACTAAAGCCGCCGACAAGAAGAATGAACATGAAGCTAAGTGAGTTCCCATTTATGGTCCATGCTTAGGCAGTAAGCTGTTTCCTTTGAATGCAATATCATTTTCTCTTCTGTAGAATCAGTTAGAAAACAGGGTATTAACCGGACTGTTGTATATGCTTAAACTACTTTACCAGTTACCACCATAGATCTAGGTACAAAATCAAACAGATAGCATCCCTTTTTCTACTTCTCGTTACTGTTAAGGGCAATGCTGCTAGTCTTGAGTCAGGTAAACTCTGCATATTCAGAACTGAACGCAATCCAGAGTAAGAAATCAAAAAGTTACCAACAATTTGTAAATGAAGTTCATGCTCCTTTGATAGATTTCTTAGTTGTTTATGTAAGCTTGTCGACTGTTTGATAAAATTGGTAGATGTGCCTTTTTTCTTTTGTTATGATATGACTAGGGGTTAGGAAGATGATAATAAAGGGTTGACCCTAACTCGTCCTCCTTGGGAACCTCTTAGTTGAGGCTAACTGTTCTTGCTTGATTACATCTAACTAGCATGGCTGCCCACATATTTGCGCGGCTAGACTTACTATACTATTTAAAATACTTTTATGTCATTGTAGAAATTTAACATACTTTATTATTATTTATTTTATACTTATATTTATAAAATAGTAGAAATAGATTTGAGAATTTCTCTCCATCAATTTGAGTGTGACATGAGTCATTATTTATCTTGGATTGTGTCTTAGACTCTTAGGTAACCCATTGTATTTGATTTTGTTTCAAAGGTGAGGTCGGTACAAACGTGCCATGCTAAACAACTAACATATGTCATAGTAGTAAAAAGAACGTGTCATGCTACAAAAAAATCTTTTGAAGAAAACGTGCCATGCTAGATAGATATATGGCGGTGTATTTAGAAATAGAAATTAACTGTGTTTTGGATATTTTTATTATTCTAAAATTTAGCTATTTTAGACTCATGGTATAGTGGCTAAATTAGAAATAAAAAGCAGAGACATTTTTAGCTCTTTTTATAATCTGAATTAAGTTGTTTTTTTGACTTAAAATGGCATGATGGGTAATTTAGAAATAGGTGTGCTTTGGTTATTTTTTATTATTCCGAATTTAGCTATTTTTTGACTCATAATGGCATGGTGGTTAACTTAGAAATAGGTGTGAGGGTTATTTTTTATTATTCCGAATTTAGATTTTTTTTACTCATAATAGCATGGTGGTAATTTAGAAAGAGGAGTGAGTTGTATTTTTGGCTATTTTTTATTATTCCGAATTTAGCTATTTTATAAATATTTATAGGGGGTTTTGTGATTAATTTTGTCATAATGGCAGTGGTGGGTAATTTGCTCTTCTTATTTTCTCGGATTAACGTGGGAACTTTTAGGACTTGAGAGCCAACGTGGGGTCTCCTTGCATTTTTTCTAAAATCAAAACCAGCCAACGGACCTCAGGTGAACGGTTTTGATAGTTTGTGGACTTGGATGTGCGGTTTGAAAGTTCGTGGACCTAGATGACACACTTGAAATAGTTTAAGGACCGCCGGTGCATTTCATCTCTATAATAATAGATGACATGGCTGGCTATGTAGCCAGCCCACACAACTAGCATAATCTTAAAGAACTTCGACCTTATTTAACCAAGGTGCTAACCAACTGACTAACTGAACAACAACTAAATAATGTAAGTAACAAACTAGCCACTAGTTGATCCACCAGCCAGATCTGTGAACCCTTTCTCCCGGTGACTATACATTTTACTGACAAAAGTGTCCACAACAGTTTAGATCAAGTCGTACGCCTTTCTGCAATGTATTTAATTGTGTCAATACGTTTTTGCAATTAAAATTGTTATACATCCTCTGGGAAAGTATTATTTGTTCATTGGAAGTTGATAGATACTTCTAAGATGTTAACTTTGGTATTGAGCTTACATTCCATTGCTGTTCAGCTCTTTAGTGAACTTAACTTGGTTATAAATTCAATTTACTATTTGAGATTTGAGTTAGCAGGACTGTGTTTTGTCCGATCCGTTACCTCCAACTGAAGTGTTTATTTTAATATCTCCCCTCAACTCTTTTGATCTTTTTTTAACACATAAACAGTTGTAGGAGAATCCCACCATCTTTATCTTTGAGTTATTATTCCTCTTTATCCATATGGAACTTCCATCTGCTAAGGGGTTGATGCTCCTGATTTGAGAGGCAAACAAAGTAGATGGATCAGTTTATATGAAACTCAATACATGAGACTATAAATCTATGGCTCAGTAAACAAAATGAATAGCAGATATACATCGCCTATGTTGACGTCGCCTTTTTTATTTTGACGGGAGACGTCGCCATATGTTGCCAGCATCTGTTCAATAAACTGTATCCTTTGGTGATTGTAGTGCAATTTTTTGTGGGGCATCACAGTATATGTGAATTGTTGAGATATCCAAACTTTGAAGAAAGGCTTGTGCCAACTTTAGCAGCCTGTGTAAAGCAAGTCATTCGAGAACTGTGGACAGCAAATTGCTTCTTAAATTATTTATTTATTCCTTCTGTTACGGCTTTAGGCGTGAAATACGACACATGTTCTGCTGACTAATTATAATTTGATGCCTTCTTCTCATGATTTTTTTGGTATTTCTGATTGCCTGTTATGAAATTCATATCTTGCCATAACCTTTGATATTAATGACTAGAATCTACTTTGCAGGATATCTGTCACTTTTATTGATAAGGATGGTGAGGAAAAGCTTGTTAAAGTTCCTATCGGAATGTCAATGCTTGAGGCTGCTCATGAGAATGACATAGAACTTGAAGGTCCTTCAAGACTCTATTCTATTCACTCTGTTTGAATTCTAGTGGATATTGAATACTTTTGACACTTCTAATTTGCTTACATATGCTCTCTTTGCCTTGATATCACTTGCCGCTGTTAGTTGGATATCCTTTTTGTTTCTGAAAATTCAGTTTAGATACCTCATCACCTGTTAATATTTTGCTGATAACGCACTTTTTGATCATGCAGCTTGTTAACATTTTGTTGCATGTTACGTTTTGTAACAAAATAATGAATTTATAGCTGTATATGTGATATGAGTCTGAAGCCTGTTGGTTTGTCATGTTTACCAGGAGCATGCGAGGGCTCTCTTGCATGTTCGACGTGCCATGTGATTGTAACGGTATGTTGCTCTGCATACAGTACCTTCAATTCTTGAATGATGAGTTGAGACAGTTGCAATGAAGTTTGATCAGAAAGCTCTATTCAGGATGTAGACTACTATAACAAACTGGAGGATCCTGCTGATGAAGAAAATGATATGCTGGACCTTGCTTTTGGACTCACAGAGACGTATGCATATTTCCTTTGTGAATCCTACAAATCTTATTATTTGATTAAGCTAACTCTATCTTATTTCAGATCTCGCCTTGGTTGCCAAGTAATTGCAAGCCCTGAGCTTGACGGCATACGCTTGGCACTGCCAGCAGCTACCAGAAATTTTGCTGTTGACGGGTACGCTGCAAAATCACACTGACTACAAGACCACAGAGGCATGCCTATTTAACTTAACAGAGTATGAGATATGATTATTTGTTCGTTTGATAGTCCCATATCTTCAATATTGATTCCACAGTAAGCTGGTTTCCTTCTCTGATTTTGGTGAGATGGCAAAAGTTTTGAGTTGGTTTGTGATATGACACTTGTAAAACACATTAACAAATCCCTTGTTGAAGTTTGGAGAACTTTTGGCACAAAAAGTTATGTATTATGTAATTTGTTAACTTAAGTGGATTGGCTTTCAGCAATAAATTCACTAACTTGAGCTGGCAGAAATTTAGAAACTTGTTCACATGCCAAACCAGGAGCCAGGAATCGAGCGTCTTACTGCTGCTAATACTTTACCAGTACCATGTTACTATTTTTTATTAATTTTATTTTCTTTTTGGTCCATGTGTTTCTTGCTGACCTTTCAACTTTACTCTACTAGTTCTTTGGGACTAAAGGCGTTGTTGTTATTGTTGAGCTTGAGATCGCAGCATCGTGTCTAATAGGATGTGAAACTTCAAGTGTTTGAAAACATCAACGTTTGCCCAATATGTATTATGCTCTTTTGCGACGATATAATGAAAACGCATTGGGAGTCACCTAGATTTTTTTTAGGGGAAATGTGTTAGCTAGAATTAGCCTAACCTTGCCACACCTAAGCTTAGTCACGCCACAGATTCTTAGGCAGCTGTTTGGTGCACTGCCGCAACTGTGG
Source organism: Eragrostis tef (assembly GCA_000970635.1). NCBI lineage: Eukaryota > Viridiplantae > Streptophyta > Magnoliopsida > Poales > Poaceae > Eragrostis > Eragrostis tef. Next base: position 59,866 of record LAPY01001071.1, read on the forward strand.
CAAGACACTTTCTTAGCTCTCTGGCCTAGACGTCATACTCTCATTTTTTTTACCAACTTTGCCACACTCTTGGCTAAGAATTTGTTGGTCACATTGTGGCAAACCACACTTAGGCTTGAACCAAACAGGCCCTAAGTGTCCCTATTTTCAAAAAATGTACAGCCGTCACTGAAAAAATAAAACGAATATGTTATCTTCGTTATTCAAGAAAAATCACGGAAAACAAATGACATATTTAGAATTCTAACCACTTCTCTTTAAATATCCCAATAATCATAAGTATGATGCTTTATTGAATAGTACACTACTTACACAAATTTAAGTGACTGCATCAACGCTTTTTCTGTGTTATTTGGTAAGTGCTACTCCCTCCATCCCATAATTTAAACATTTCTAGGTTTGGTCAAAGTCAACCTTTTTGAACTTTGACTATCAGTATCTATAAACATAAACTATTTTAAATAGAAAAAGTCACATATTATGACAGTCGGTATCACGATGAATTTAATGAAATCATTTATACATGGTTAAACATTATGATTTTTTCTGTTATTGATAGTAAGTTGAAAACAGTTGACTGTGGCCAGAAATGCTTATATTCTGACGGAGGTAGTACGTACCTACATGGAGGTGAGTTGTTTGTACCAACTCAGATTACTGCCAAGATTGATGCTTCCTTCCATTCTGATTATGTTGTCCATTTTGCAATGGAGCTTTGTATGTGGGCCATAGGTGCATTGGAAAAATCTTTTCTTAAAGGTGGCCTATAGAGGTGCATGCGTGCAATGTTGTTTTCTTTATTGTCATGCTTTAATGTGGGAAAACGTACTCTTGAAGCTGACAAATTTCTCGGTAGGTTTTGGTGATCGTTATTGAACAGAGAATCACATCTGCATTAACTTATGTCCATGTCCACTTCCAGTTCTCCAGTACTTTGAGAATCATGGGAACCACATCTGGAGGCCCTACGAACCAGGCATTTTTCAGTGTGTTTGTTTTCAGTCGGGAAAATTTCTGATCGATTCCTCTCTTCCATGTGTGATGCTATTATTTTTGTAGGTGCTGTCATTTTATCACCTACCACCCAAGGTCTCTCTCTTGATGCCAAATTGTTGGTGTCATCTTTTTCATCTCGTTGGCTGCTTCTGATCCTTCCCTTTCGTCTTTCTGAATTATGTCCTATGGTCAGCATTTGCGATGTTGACATCCTCAAGATTTTGCCATTCGTCTGAATCTTGGTCATGGTAGCATGAGCCTTGATATCGCTTACAGTATCCCAGTTGTGGATATGGACAATTGGGCATATACCTTCTTTTCAATGTAGGCACGAGTTGATGTCAATGGTGCCTTGCTATGTACTTCAAGTGTTGTTTATGGCCACTGCTGACTTGACCAACTGCTATCCTGATTTCCTGACACTGGTTATCCAAGCTCATTTAGAAGCAAATATATCTTTCTTCAAAAAATGTTTAGGCCTTTGGGCTTCAGAGGTTGTTCACTATAATGGGTGTAGTAACCATGCAGCCTCGTCACGGATCATGAATTCTGGCATTCGTACAAGAGCAATTTTCTTACTTGCCAATTCTGTTCAAGGTCAAGCGTTTTTTGCAGTTTCAAGCGTGTTCCGTGGTTCTGTTTCATAGTGTTAGAACAGTCATTGCATACTTTCCCCTAGACTACACTGCAATGTTAGTTCACTTTCACTATAATGTGATTTGAGAAACACTATCTGGAGACGTTGCGTGATTACGTTTAGGTGAAGCGTAGTTTGATTTGCCAAATACTGTGGCTGGGATGAGATGCCGATACAGTGCCAGTGACATGGCGAGATGGGAGGTACAGATGAGAGACAGTTTTTCTTTGGGATACGCCTGAGACCTTTACTCGAGCAGATGCTTTAACATTCATTTTCGACATACCTGGAAATCTTTCATGTTTTTCCACAACGTGTCCATAGTCAATCGACCATGTTTTCACACACGTCCGTCTCCAGTCTGCTGGCTGCTGAGATGTTTAGGATGGTACTTGAACTGCCATAAGCCGAGAATGTCTGGTTAAGCGGCTACTAAGGTACTGCACGACTGTTTATTGAGCATCTACAGCTGAACCATTTGCCTGTTGTTCATACGGTAGCAGCACACTCCAAGGCCAAGGGACCCTCGCACGATGCAACTATTGAGGAATGAACAAGTAAACGGTACTATTATGTCAGATATGTATAGTATAGGCAAAAAGGAGAAAGATGCCTCAATGTTTTTCCACTTCACAATAGATACCCCTTCCATATCTTTAAGTTAGGAGCTAGAGAGCAGCTATAGGTCATGTTTGATCCTCTAGCCGGCTAATTTTAGCCAACTAGAATATTAGCCAGTTAAATTTTTAGCCAACCAATTTTAGAAGGTCTATGTTTGGATCCCTGACTAATATATCTGACTTTTGTATTTTTCTTGCCTTTTTTATGTGTTACTTGCCTTTTTTATAAGTTTAGTCGATTTTAGTAGTCCATAGTCAATCGACCATGTTTTCACACACGTCCGTCTCCAGTCTGCTGGCTGCTGAGATGTTTAGGATGGTACTTGAACTGCCATAAGCCGAGAATGTCTGGTTAAGCGGCTACTAAGGTACTGCACGACTGTTTATTGAGCATCTACAGCTGAACCATTTGCCTGTTGTTCATACGGTAGCAGCACACTCCAAGGCCAAGGGACCCTCGCACGATGCAACTATTGAGGAATGAACAAGTAAACGGTACTATTATGTCAGATATGTATAGTATAGGCAAAAAGGAGAAAGATGCCTCAATGTTTTTCCACTTCACAATAGATACCCCTTCCATATCTTTAAGTTAGGAGCTAGAGAGCAGCTATAGGTCATGTTTGATCCTCTAGCCGGCTAATTTTAGCCAACTAGAATATTAGCCAGTTAAATTTTTAGCCAACCAATTTTAGAAGGTCTATGTTTGGATCCCTGACTAATATATCTGACTTTTGTATTTTTCTTGCCTTTTTTATGTGTTACTTGTCTTATTTATATGTCTAGCCGATTTTAGTATAACTTTGAGGTGACTAAGGGCTAAAAATTTGGAAGGGGATGGGCTAAAAGTTTAAGAGATTTTAGAAGGTCGTGTTTGGATACAGAGCGACTAAAATTAGCCAGCTAAAAGTTGAGAGAGAGCAGCTTATTGAATTATGATAATCTAGCCTATGAATCACTAAAATCTAGTTATAATTTGAGACTTGTTTGTTTCAGCTTACATGTTATAAGTTGGATTATGATAATCTTGATGCAAACAAACATGTCATAAGTTGCAGATAACTTTGACTACTAATAACTTCTAAAAATTAGTTTGAAAACATAGGAATCATATCTAGATTTATCTTAAATATGCATTCATGATATCATACTTATAATGTACAGTATATTGCAACTCTCTTAAGTTGTGCTTCGAAAAGATCAAGTTGTCATATATTCAAATATGGAGGCAGTACAAGGCATTGAAGTGTTACTTGATGTCCGCACGCCTATGATACTAATATTGATGGTGGTATCCAAGAGCACATTTATCACTTCATTTGAAATCTTATAATCTATAGTTCCCTTTACAAACACGCGAAAATAAAGGTAGCTATATGCCCATATATAACGACACAGTCCATAGTCATCGGCCTTATGAATCTTGGTTGCTGAGTTTATTCTGCAGTCAATTACCTACCGTGAGGTCGATTACCTACCGTGATGTCCGTGACAGCGAACTGTTTGGTACTACTTTAGTTTTACCCATTTCGGTCAATAAGGGAAAGGATTCTCTTGGAGACTACTAGGATGGTGGATACCGGTGTTTTTTGTACCAAATTTGTTCAGCATTTCATCTCACTCACCTTCTCGGGCGGTATATCGAGGGTGACCAAATAGCTACGGCTACAGCTGTAGAAAAATAACCGCGAATACTGTAGCGACTGCAAATACACTATAGCAAATGTAGAAAAAATAACTAAAACACTGTAATTGCTGCAAAACAACTGCTGCAAAACAGCCAGACGAATATGGCGAATAAAGAAAGCAAATAGGGCTGAAGCCGCTAGATCGCTACGTCAGCGTAGTCGGTAAACGTTCAAGTCATCACATCAATATTGTATACATCGTCCACTTCTCGATCGACCGGATGGTCAGCAGCAGCTGCCTTTATCTGATGCTGACCGTTCAATTTGCGCATCGATGTACTACTAACTAGCCCGGAGACAGTTTAGCTTCTGGCATGAGTGTCATGGGACGGTGGGTCCACGTGTCGTTGCTAATCTCAGGCAGTTACAAAAAAAAGTCTCGTTTTTCCAAGTGTCGTGTGAGCAATCTTTTCAGCTGCCCACGCGTGCGACCCTCGTTCAGGTTCATGTGAAGAGCAGAAGAGATCGATTTCTGTTCTGAATCTGTAGAGAAGATGTATCGAGACTTTACCTGGACTCCTAGGGTTAGCTCTGGGCTTAAATTCATAGTAGCTTTAACTAATCATTTGGATTTTGTTCTGGATTTCTACAAGGAATCGAGAAAACGAACTGAGTGCTAGCACAGTTGATGATCACTTAATACGACTGAGCAATGAAGTGTGTAACAACAACCTTGTCATTTTCGGCACTGGCGCTAGATGCTTTTCACTCTTGTTGCCTTATAATTTCTTCTTTTTTCTTGCGACTGTTGCCTTATAATTTCTGGATGCGTACAAAAAAAAATAGAAGGTCTCTTCTGTCATATAAAAATGGGAAAGGTTATTTGGAAAAATATAAAAAGAAAAAAAGAGTGGCCTCTCCTTTGTGGGCAGAAACCCCTTCCTGCGCTACCAAGTCGCCTGCAAACGTAAACACTGGAAAGCAAATATGTGCTATGCTTTCTCTCGCTCAAAAGGTAAGAACAAAGAAGAAAATTACAAAGAAATAGAAAAACAAAGAAAAGGTATCAGATTCGGCCATTCGCCAAGCACTAGCATCTGAGACTGGACCAAAAGAAATACCACTGAGGGGATGCAGGAAAAAGAAGAGATGAGTGCTCAAAGCTCTTTTTGTTATTATATATATGCACAAAGAAGTTTGGTTACATGTTAGTTTAGGTCTGCATACGGCATTATTATTTATAAATTTAGTTCATACATATGTCAATATGTATGAAAGAAAATTCTGTCCTATACGTCAATATGTGTATATGGTACATCAATATTCGAAAGTTTTTTTTGTTTGTTTCTCAAACACGCAGGAGAGCTGCGTATCAAAAGCGGTTGTGTGTCAACGTCCTTGCTAATGTGTTTTTGAAATAGTAATTTTGGACATAATATTCAGTAATAAAACAATTCTGCGTATCATTTCATGTGACAATATTGTAGCAATGTATTAATTCAGTCTGCTTAGTTCAGAGATTAATAGTTCGTGCTTCAGTTTAGTTATTGTGAGCTGACAATGATATCTATAGCCTATTCAATGTCTGATTCAGTGTTCTACCCAATAGAAAATTTTCTTTCGGCCGCTGATTTTCGGGACATGGACATGGACATAAAAGATATAAATAAAAGAGCGAAGGATTAACTCAACACAACCTGTTAGATTTGTCACCATTGTGTAGATAGGAGTATATCTTAGTCATATCTCACCTTAATTGCTTCCTGGCAACTTTTCTTTTTTGTTCTGCTATAAACAATTATGGCACTGTATAAGTCCTCGGCTTTGCTCATTTTCGTTGCGTTTTGTAACATGTGTACTTCTTTCTCCTGCTCCTCCAAGTGGGAGGAAGGTGCAGGTGGAAGAAGTTGACGGTTAGATCTAACAACCTAACCTTGATAGGCAAAATCTCAAATGCGGTTAGTTCTAACTACCTAACCTTGATAGACAAAATCTCAAATGACAGGGGCCGTCTTCGTCATCAACAATTAACGAAAACTGAAGCTGTTGGTGTTTCACTTTCGCCAATTTTCTTCCATACGAACTCAAGAATTACAAGCGGAATTATGATAGCTAATAAGCATGTCGAAAAAAAATAATAAGATATATGTGTGACATTACCATGCTTCACGTTTCAAACCTTAATACTACTACTGTCTAATGTTAAATTGGCATTACGATTCCAGTTGGCTGGCATAGCAAAACATTGACTAGGGGTCTCCTCTCAAACTAAACCGATGGGCGACTTACCGAAAAGACAGGCAAGGATATCAGCAGTACCAATCTTTTCAGAGATTAATTCAACAACTTTCTTTGTAACCCTAAACCATTATTGGTGATGGATTAAGGGGGGCATCATGTACTGTAAAGTGGGCGTCGTCATTTCTTCCCAAATCCCAATACTCACTAAATACTTGTATGCACATAAAGATGTCTCCATAGACCACATACTCCACACTGATCAACCTGAACTGGTACTTTTTAAAGCGCAGTAATTAGATATGCGCGTTTTAGTTCACAAATTAAGATCTGAACAATATCTGAGGCACTACAAATGGACAATCCTTTTCAAGTGATGCTAGTTCAAACTGATTATACATTGACAATATCAGCCAACGAGTGGAAATGTAATTAAGAGAAGATGGTACCTCTTTGAGAGCCCTACACGTATGCTTTCACCTAATGTCTTTTTTCTAATAATCCATATACACACAGATTAGCAGCCTAAGCAAAAACATATAATTGATTTTTGAAGAACATAAATGCTGCTTTAGCTTTCCCCATTGGATCCCCATCTCCGTCCAGTTCTTCAACGGCATCTAGAAGCCTGTCAATTCTCGATCGCCACCCTCAGTTTGCAGTTGATGGGGCACACATTTATCTCCGTATGTGCTGCATCAGCTTCATTTATACATTGATTAGTTGGTTAAGCACTGTGGTCAGCTGTGTATTTGGAACATGTCACTAATGTCTAATGACCCTCGATAAGGCTGGCTTACGAACTCTATGCCGGCCCGCTTGACTTGACGCCTGGCCGCCGGCCTTGTCGGGTTACTCTGCATCTGAAACAACGGGAACACGTTGCGTTGCTAATAGACACGGGCAAGGCAGTTCAAGAAAAAAAAAAGAGACACGGGCAGAAATGGCGGTTGAATCACCTTCTCACGTTTTCTCGTCTCGCTCACTAGTCACTAGAGAGCTTTGCTCGTCTCAACAGCAAAGAAGCGGCGAGAAATGCCTGGTTTCGTTTCTTCTTTTTCTTTTTGAATGGCCGGTTAGACACTTGAGCAGTCCTTTACTTCTGTGCTCAACAAACAGCATATGTAAAATGTGCGAATGTTTAATTTCGCTTGTTATTATGTTATTAAAAACATGCTTACCCTACGATACTTGTGCCTAGAATTCGCTTGAAAGTTTTGCCAACGAGCTTGCCAATACATATGCGCTTATATACGTGCCTGATGGTCCAAACCATTTTACGGTTTCTCTACTTAAGCTTTGTGGGCAAAATCATGTGCTATGTTGCGGCAGAGAATGGATAGTTCGCCAAGCGTCACGAGATGGGAGCATAGGGGACACTAGACACGTCTAACGGCATCAGAGACGAGATCGGGACTGTGGCGATGTCCCCCGTTCCTGGCCAACTCAGACGTTCAGAAAAATCAGCAAACTGCCGTGTGTGTGAAAGAGGGCGTATCGGGAGAGCGTAGATTCTTGTTTTGCCTGTGCCACCGGTGTTTAGGACCATGTGATTTTTTATTCGAGCTGCCACTTTCTGGTTAGTTGGAGATCATCATGTACGAGCAGATACAGTCCTGTGCTAATGTAAAGACGACGAGACTAGCAACGCCCGTATAGGCTTCAGTTCCTTGTCCATCAGTCAGTCGCCACGGCTGGTTCCATAGGCCAAATCGCCAAGAGCATTACTGATGTCCTGATCGATGCCGTCCAAGCTCTCATGCCCTCTCCTACATGGTTACTGGCATGTTCCTCCACCCGGACGCTTGTGACCTGATCAGCAACACATGCCATAAGTAGTAGAGGGATAATATGAGTATATGACCTGTTGCTGAGTTAACTGACACTTTGGGGCAATAATCTTCTGGAAATGTTAGATGAGTTGAGAAAAGTATTTCTGCCTGAAACTACATGCAGGATAAATGGGATATAATGCCGGATTCCAAACGCATGTATCGCCAACAAGCTAGATGCCCTTTCTTTAGAGAAAAAGAGCTAGCCTTGACGTCAAGGTAAGACTCGGGCACTACTATTGATGAGCTAGCGCTGAACAATTTTGAGCCACGGATTTCTCGCTTAGTCGCCGGCGTGCTAGTTACGGTATTTGACGTCAATAGTCGTAGTAGTAGACACTAGTAGGGCTCACTCGTTTTTTCAAAAAGAAAATGAAAATCTAGTAGTGCTCACTCATCACTTTTACAGTTTCACCCACCATTCTGTTCCTAGACTGTCTGCTGCAGTCTGCACTACGTTTTCGACTTCCTTGACTCGTCGGTGACCTGAAACTACGAGTACTTGATAACTAAGCATGACCATCATATGCATGCATTGTTGATCTGTCCGTCTACGGTCTATCACCACCCAAATTGTTGTGTAATTTTGTTGATAATTTTATATGAGGCAGCCAGATTCTCCTTGCAGGCGTACGTATGGGCGCACCAAAAAGCAGAATAAAACTCAGCTTGCAAGTGAGACGAACAAACTTCAGCAGTGGAATAACAGAATTTTATACTAGCACTAGTGCCTCCCGTCCGAAGCTTCTAGAAGGATATCTGAGATGATATCCTAATCAGTGCGTGATGACCAAACTTCTAATCGATTGCTCACGAAGCTCGGCATCGCAAAGCTCGACCAAATTAGAGACCCACTTTACTACCATCTCGGCGTACTTCTTCTTGCATCTATGCGTTTCCTTTTTCTTCTACTAGTAGTACCTCCTTTTCTTTTTCGATGATGAAAACGAGTGGCATCGACGTCAAGGTGAACCTGGATTCATGCCGTGTTTTGCACGGTGAATTTAGTGGCCGCGGATGCATTAGACAGCCTCCGGCCAGATCAGCGGAGCTTTGCTTCCCCTGACGTCAATTCCAAAGTCGAACGACCGAACGGTCAAGTACTCCTTCCCTTTTCGGTAGAATAAGAATGAGAATTACCAACCCCCTCTCGTCGTCGCCGGGATGGACGGACGGACGGACGGACGAACGGCTGCGCCGGTCACGTCGGTAGTTGGTCCGCCGGCGCGTTGATCCGGAGCCTAGTCTCGCACGGCATGACGCATTAAATGCCCGTCCTGAATTTGAAGTCGCATGTCATGGCGATATTGCCGCTCTCTGTTGACTGTTGAGCGTTGCTTGAATAATTTTAGTACTTTTACAATTACAGTTTAACAGATGTGTTAGTACTTCTTACCCAAATTAAGCTTGTGGTTCCTGATCAAAACAATCCTATATTGCGAACCAGATTCTCGTAGCATTCCACTTTCTGCATATCAAAAAGAGGATCACTCCACTAGTATTTGACCATGGGACTGGGAACCGAGGCTGCAAACTTTTGGCCCACACCAGGTAGCTTCACATGCTTAATCGATGATGGTTCCAGATGCTCCGATTGCTGACAGGGAACATCTAATCTACTTGAGCCTCAGCGTCGCGTTGGCATGCCAAGCAACTTCAGTCTAGTTCAAGGTTGCACATTTCGTAGGTTTGATCACTGCGTATCCAATTTGAAATGGAGGCTACAAAGGTAGTAGCACTCCTCAGTCCTCAAAGCTAACACCAAAGTTTGTTTTATATATGTTTTTTGAACGGGGGTAAAGCTACTAAACAAAGGTACAAAAACTCATACTGTCACTTTCTGCCGCCGATCGTTTACTCCTTTTAGTAGTTATAAACCACCTTCGTCCTTAAGCAACCTGTCCAATATGGACTGCCGTCTCACCTGCGGTCCGTCCTCGCGACGCTTGTCCGCCGTCCACCAGACCATCGTTCTTTGTAGTTTTGTATAGGGAACTTCTAGTACTACTTGATTTATTCTAGGAAGTAAGCCTATTACAGACGAGTTTTGTCCAAGCAATCATAGTGTTACGTGAGGTTAATTACAGACAGGCTCCAGCTCTAGCAGCCACTTGTAGACTATCCACTGTGACGTCCGCGCCATCACTTCACTCGGGCGGCGAACTCATCAAGCAGAAACGGCACCGCATCCCGCTCGTCGTTTGTTTGGAAGCGTTCTGAGGTTTCCCAAATCCACCGCACCGCAGCGCAGGCACACGTCCAAGTCGTGGCGCGCGGAGCTCGTTTCGGTGCCGCGCCGGGGACGGACGACTCGCGCACCCAGCCCAGCCAGGCAGGCGCCAAAAAGCAAGCGCTGCCCGTTTCGCTGGATATAAAGATAAAGCGGACCCGGGCGAGGCGACGCAGCGGACCGAGGTGCCGGGGCAGGCGGCACAAGGCAACAACAACCCAGCGCCGCACCGCGCGCGGGCGAAGCAAAGGGGAAGAAAAAAGGGGGCGAGGCGACGAGGCCGGCCGCGAGGGGAACGGAATCACCACCGGCCCGGCCGCCCGCCCACGGGATACGTGACGCATTGCGGTGCGGACGGCTACAAAGTTTAATAAAACGGAGGAAGGGCCGGGGCCGCGGCCGCAACCACCACCACCTCCACCGTGCG
>LAPY01001071.1:75161-87865 GCA_000970635.1 Eragrostis tef
GGCGCGGCGGCCGTGCGGGAACGTGGCGCGCAATCATTGGCCGCCCACGTGGGGCTCCGGGATCCCGTGTGGAACGGCCCGCTGCCCCTCCTACTATCCCATGTGGTAGCTGGAGACCTTTGCGCGCGCGCGCGCGCACACACACACACACCTCCGGCGACGGCTGGCTTAGCGTGCGCCGTACTTCGCACGCCCCAGCCCGGATACGCCGGGTCTCCATCTCCCATGTTCCTTTTTTTCTTCCTTTCTCTCTCAATGTTCTTTGCTGCGGTCCAATGATTCTGTTCCTGGCCCTCAAAAAAAAATGATTCTGTTCCTGCGGTATGCGAAAGCAAAGCGCAGAAGATCCCTTGCCCCCTCTTACGACAAGTGCCAGTTACCACTCCTGCTCTGCTCTCAGTAAACCGTCCGCCAGTCAAAAAGTTAGAGCGGCTTCTCTCTTCTCTGTCGGTGAAAGTCCACTCGGACCGACAAATTGTTCGCGTCCCTTGCGGGAAGCTCGCAGATGTCAAATTCGGGAGGTGGGTCCCCGCTAGCCGCGGTGGTCCACGTGGAAAGTAACCGTGCATTCTCTGGTCACCGGAACACGCGCATCCAGTCACGGTCCGGAGCGTGGTCACCGGCCACGACTAGCGACAGTCACCGGCGACTCGCCGTCGTAATCGGGCAATCCGCAACACAGATACTATTCGCAACAAGTACTATTACTCCACTTGTTCATGGAATGTTGTTTTTCCCCTCTGTGCAGATGATCGCGACGGCGATCGTGGTGGGGATCACGCTGCACGCCGGGAACCACCTGGCGTGCGACTTCCCGCGGGTGATCGCGGCGAGCCCAGAGGAGTACGCGCTGGTGGCCGGCGCGTTCGGCCCCGACAAGCCCTCGTACGCGGGCCTCCTCTCCGGCGCCGAGGGCGTCACGGGCGTGGCCATGGTGGTGCTCATGACCGTCTCCTTCACGCTGGCCACGCACCCGTTCCGCAAGGGCGGCGGCGCTCCCGGCCCCGCTCAACCGGCTCACGGGGTTCAACGCGTTCTGGTACTCGCACCACCTGCTCGGCATCGTGTACGCGCTCCTCCTGGCGCACGGCTACTACCTCTTCCTCGTCAAGCGGTGGTACGAGAAAACGGTACGTGTTCATTTGTCGACTCGACACGCCCCCTCTGATTTTTGTGGTGTTTTGTTTGTTTGCGCACGCGGCGTAGCTGTCTCACTGTTGAGGGGGACGGGGTTTCTTCCTTCTGCTTTGGCCCGGTGGTGCCAAAGGGCGATGCCCGCTGCCCTGCCCGTGCGCGCGCGCGCGCGTGCCTTTGCTCTGCTTAATTTGCTTTCCTCGACACGCCGTTGTCGTGGGGTTTGCTGCTCCTGCTGCTGCTTTATGTTGCATTCTTCTAGAGGCGGCTCGTGTCAGTCTCGAATCTCCGTGGCACGTACTCGTATAAAGTACTGTACTAGTAAAAGAAAGAAGCAACACACGAAAACGTGACACGGGTTCATAGCTCACGAGTCGTGACAACAACGGTATAAAAAATAACTGGAACGTTTACTTATTAGCCTACCTCTGTTTCAAGCCAACACAACTCAATAGTGCCATCCAATATCATAAGCTGAAGAAAATTACCGGTAGACGGAGTATTAGCACAGGCTCCATACGACATTCAAGGTAGGAGTAGGTGTGAGTCAGGTGAGCCATGCATGTCTGCCGCATGACTATCCGAGGCCGTGGGGCGTGGGTACAGCGGAGGCTAGTGTCGGTGTCGCCATGGTCAAACGGGGAGGCCATGCTTGACAGCCCATCACCTGCTCTGCTCGGAATTGTCAAGGGTAAGGAGGCGCCGCTCCCGGGTCCGGCCGGCTACGTTCTAGGACCGCCCTTAAATACCGGGCCCGGCTAATGACGTCGCAAGCGGCAGGCAGAGCGGACTGAGCTGGGGTGGCGCGGCACACGTGGTCCGGTGACGCGCTCCACAGCTCGGTGCCGGGTGCCAGCCGCACGCACGTACTACTACTGACGTGTGCCTCAATCGCAAAAGAAAAACAAAAAAAAACTACTGACGTGTGCCTCAACAACGAGCTATGCAATGCCGGATCCTGTCAGTTCAGGACGTCAGGCGTGGGCCTGGCGCTAGGAAATCTTGCGAAAGCGTAGCTCTTGGCTCTCTTTCTTTTGTGCGTGACACCGGCTACACGCGTCCAGATATCTGATGATGAACTAGATTAGGGGTAGATCAATGCTCTTGGTGATGGTCCTGCGTTTGTTGGTGGATCTAGCTGCGATCACTTTACAGGCAATTTTCGTTCGGATGGGGCGTTGAAATGTGTGGGGATAGCGAACACTAATCAACGACGTAGATGGGGTTATCAATGCGGCCCATGCATTGATTCCTAGCAGCAAATGCTCCCCTGCTTTACAGAACGGATTTAGTACTAATACGCGAAATAAATCCGCATCTGCTTCTATCAGGACACGTATTCGCTGGAGAGTAATATAGCGATTGGAATGGACATGAAGCCATCGTCCAAAAGCCTTGCAACTTTGCCCCGCTTTACACGACAATGATCTCATTTTAACCGCTGCATCACAACTCATGATGGTCGGTCCAACGGCACCCCAAATCTGCAAGCCATGGGCGTTGCATTGCATGACTTAGCCTTTAAGCTTGCAATAATGAAATGTGCAGGAAACTCCTCGGCCTTGTTCTGTGGTAGTGGTATACCGGCACCTTTTCTTTTCTTTTCTTTTCTTTTCCTTCGTCCCACATTTGGATTGTCAAGGGCGCAACCAGTTTTGACCCCAACCACATGGCCTCCCTGCATAGTATAATCCCTGCTCACCTACTGTTTCGGCCGGTTGCTTTCTCCCCTTCCACATTTTGCCACGAACTCGTCACCTCCATGGCTCCGGCTATCTGCTTTGACATGTGGGTGGCTGAGACTTTCTAGGCTTCTAATCGCGCCACTAATTTGGCCGTGCTCAGTGCTCATTTCCCGGTGCCGGGTGCCAGCCGCACGCACGTACTACTACTGACGTGTGCCTCAATCGCAAAAGAAAAACAAAAAAAAACTACTGACGTGTGCCTCAACAACGAGCTATGCAATGCCGGATCCTGTCAGTTCAGGACGTCAGGCGTGGGCCTGGCGCTAGGAAATCTTGCGAAAGCGTAGCTCTTGGCTCTCTTTCTTTTGTGCGTGACACCGGCTACACGCGTCCAGATATCTGATGATGAACTAGATTAGGGGTAGATCAATGCTCTTGGTGATGGTCCTGCGTTTGTTGGTGGATCTAGCTGCGATCACTTTACAGGCAATTTTCGTTCGGATGGGGCGTTGAAATGTGTGGGGATAGCGAACACTAATCAACGACGTAGATGGGGTTATCAATGCGGCCCATGCATTGATTCCTAGCAGCAAATGCTCCCCTGCTTTACAGAACGGATTTAGTACTAATACGCGAAATAAATCCGCATCTGCTTCTATCAGGACACGTATTCGCTGGAGAGTAATATAGCGATTGGAATGGACATGAAGCCATCGTCCAAAAGCCTTGCAACTTTGCCCCGCTTTACACGACAATGATCTCATTTTAACCGCTGCATCACAACTCATGATGGTCGGTCCAACGGCACCCCAAATCTGCAAGCCATGGGCGTTGCATTGCATGACTTAGCCTTTAAGCTTGCAATAATGAAATGTGCAGGAAACTCCTCGGCCTTGTTCTGTGGTAGTGGTATACCGGCACCTTTTCTTTTCTTTTCTTTTCTTTTCCTTCGTCCCACATTTGGATTGTCAAGGGCGCAACCAGTTTTGACCCCAACCACATGGCCTCCCTGCATAGTATAATCCCTGCTCACCTACTGTTTCAGCCGGTTGCTTTCTCCCCCTTCCACATTTGCCACGAACTGGTCACCTCCATGGCTCCTGCTAGCTGCTTTGACATGTGGGTGGCTGAGACTTTCTAGGCTTCTAATCGCGCCACTAATTTGGCCGTGCTCAGTGCTCATTTCCGCCTCACCAAACTTCCAGGCTAATTAAACAGGACAAGTGCTCGCCCTTTCCCTTGCTCTCTTTGTAACGGTTGTTAGAAAGAAACATGCGTGCGCGTATGAATGGTGACGTCCACTTAAAAATACGAGGTGAAATGCCTCGTGTCCCCTCCCACATCACATGTAGTGTGCGGAATGCTATTCAATAATTGCCGTGTTATCCAGGGCCAAGAGGCCTTAGTTGTAAAGCGATCATGGCATGGAATGGGGCTCGGGTGGTGGTGGTGGGAACAGCATCTAAGCCTCTGCTAATAAGGATCGAATCCGTTTAAAAGCCCTGTCTGCCTAGCTAGTGAAAGGCAAAAGAGGAGCGACGGAAAGAAGGACCCTGCCTCTCTGCTAGGCTCGGCACCACTCGCCCCTAGAATTCGCCTGTCGCATGGGGGTGTGTAGGGATGAAACTTCCCGCGCGCGCAAATTCATCCCAGAGTGAGTGGGTGGCACGGGGTTTCACCGCGTGCCAGTAGCTTTCTGGACGACATTGTGTAGTGGGAGGCTCGTGTATGACTTGTGAGACTGAGTAGTAGGACCACCTTGCACTCAACAAGGAAATGGGGGTGTCCTCTGATGGATGTGTTTTCGGCAATCTCAATTGCTTTTTCCATAGGAAGAACTGGGGTGTAGGCATTGGATTCTGTTGGGTTGGGCGGTGGGCGTGTTGGATTCATGATGTCAGATGAAGTTCTTAATTCAAGATATGTAGTTAAAAAAGCAGCCAAATGAGACATGTAAACGATTTTAGTATCGAGTGCGGATAAGTAAATGCCATTTGCAAAATACTCCTACAGAAGGTTCATTTGTCAGAAAGCACTGCAATCTCCAGGACAATGCCTGGAAGTTAGAGCTACGGAGTGCTATCATGTACTCCACTCCTACAGTTATTAAACTAATATTCTCACTGTGCTGTGGCATTCTAGAAACACTAAGGAATCTGACAGCTGCCAAGCTGAGTGGTTCATTTATTTATAATTATGTTTTATATTGTTTATTTCGTCTCCTTTGGAACAACACCATGTGGAAATTTGTTCCCAAAAACATTCTCGTGTGAAAACAAGAGCGTTGTTGCCTACCATGACTTTTGCTCTTCCTGTAATCATTGCAACAGCTCTTGTGTTCGGTGCCTCTGTGAAGAACATTTTTAACCTCCTAACATTGTAATCTCATGGTGATTTCAGACATGGATGTACATTTCTGTGCCGTTGGCACTCTATTGTGGTGAAAGGATGCTGCGAGCCTTGAGGTCTAATGCTTATACTGTAAAAATCCTAAAGGTAAATAGATACTTTCACTGGCATAAAAATTTCTGCAGTTCCCAAATGCCAAATTTTCATCGCCTCAAAAAAAAAATGCCAAACTTTCATAATGTGTAATTAGTACTGATTGGTTATCTCATGGTTGATTTTGGTACCACAAGAATAGAACAATGTCATCAATGACTTGCACATTTTGAACCAGTGGTCCATTCCCAACCAAAAAAGAATTACTGATCCATTACAAGTTCCAATTCTTTCGATCAATGATTTCAATTTTGATGCACGCTTTAGTGACACAAAGGGTAGTGTATGTGGACACGTTATATGGAAAATGCTGTGGGCTTCTAGCCTTGTGGAATTACAAGTCATGCTGCCACTAATAGGACATCCACAATAGAATATAGGCCCAGCTCGAACATTTTTGTCTTTTAGGAATTGTTTGTCGCTCTCTTAACAACTTTCACGTCTCGTCTTGGGGTCGATGATTTGTAGTTGATTTTCATTTGCTTATTCTGACTTAGTGCTCTTCTGCCCACCATAACAGAATACGTCTCTCTAGTCGGTGTAATTAGTGGTGCTAGCATCTGTAAGGACACAATGATACTTTCCATATCCTACGTAACTCAATAGATTCGTTGCAGTTATGTTTTGTACAGCTAGATCCTTTCGGGCTGAAAGTGGAGAAAAAATTAGGGCCTCTTTTTGTGTGTTTCAAAAAAGGTTATTTTAGCTTATTCACAGTGAAACCATAATAAAATGTCAAAATAAATGAAAAGCTCGCACGAGTAGAGTTTATTCATTTGTCACAATATTGTTTTTGACGAAATTCCATAATTTACTTGCAAACATTATCTCATACCCATGTATACCTTATGTAAATTTGAATAATTCAGGTCTGCCTTCTACCTGGAAATGTTTTGACCATAACAATGTCAAAACCATATGGATTTCGATACAGAAGTGGGCAGTACATATTTCTTCAATGTCCAATAATATCTCCATTTGAATGGTTTGTATGATATCCAACTTCGTCTTCTCAGCATACTCGTTTCTGGTGTAATAGCTCACTGGCCGCTACTCTATTTGCAGGCATCCTTTCTCCATCACATCAGCTCCTGGAGATGACTACCTAAGTGTTCACATCCGTACAAATGGTGACTGGACACAAGAGCTTAAGCGCATATTTGTCGAAAACTACTTCTCCCCACATCTTAACAGAAGAGCTTCATTTAGCGAGTTGGGTGCAGGTGCAGCAGAACCAAGAAGGTCCATCGATCTCCCTTTCAGAATCTGCTTCTATATACACCTGCTAGAATTGAAACTGAACATGTTTGCTTTATATGCCACAGCTTGCCAAAATTGCTTGTAGATGGTCCATATGGCGCCCCTGCACAGGATTTCAGAAACTATGATGTTCTACTTCTTGTCGGTCTTGGAATTGGGGCCACACCGTTCATAAGCATTCTAAGGGATCTGCTTAATAACATCAAGATAGCTGACGAGCTGATGGTACTGATTTATCCTCTGAAGTTTCCATTTTGACCTCTTACTAAGATGTTTTGTGTTCATAGCTTACATCAGTTTTATTTTTTGTGCAACTATTAGGACCTGGCAATGGAAACTAGTAGGTCTGAGGACAGTGCAAACAGCTTCAGTGTCTCAACAGCAAGCAGCAATCGAAAGAGGGCATACAGAACAAGCCGTGCACATTTTTACTGGGTCACTCGAGAAGCAAGTTCATTCGAATGGTTCAAAGGGGTGATGAATGAGGTTGCTGAAATGGACAAGAAGGTAGGACTCAGTCGTGCCTAGCTGCCATCCGATCCATCTGTGATATTTTCTATACTGACAATGAACTCGTCAAAACCAGGGTGTCATTGAGTTGCACAATTACCTCACAAGTGTTTATGAGGAGCGTGATGCACGGACAACTCTACTGTCGATGGTGCAGGCCCTGAACCATGCCAAGCACGGCGTAGACATCGTCTCAGGAACCAGGGTAAATTAATTTTCGAAGACTCTGCTTTGAAATTCGATTCGAACGAACGGTGCTACAAAAGCATGAGTTTCTAACCATTTCTCCAAGTCTACCTTTCAAATTGAACATTTTCTTCTCTGGGCAGGTGAGAACACATTTCGCCAGACCCAACTGGAAGGAAGTCTTCACCAGGATCGCCTCCAAGCACCCGAATTCAACAGTTGGTAATATTTCACTTGAAAAATTTACTGTTTGGCACCAACTATAAACTCTCTGCTCAAAATTCACAAGAAATGTTCCTGATGCAGGGGTGTTCTACTGTGGCGCGCCGATGCTAGCCAAAGAACTGAAGACGCTGGCACACGAGATGAGCCACAAGACGAGCACTCGGTTCCATTTCCACAAGGAGTACTTCTGAAATCTGATATCCCTGATCTGATCTCCGTAGCGTTAGGTACTGGTAAATCCAACAACATAAAGGAAAATTTTGCACAGAAGCAAGACAGACCAAGCTGACCTCTTCCTGATCTGGAACTGTACATAGCATAAAGAAGCACAGGGTAGTTAGTAGTAGTACTTAGCACCATTTATATATGGATTGACAAAAGGAAAAAAGAGAGAAGGCAGGATAGAGGCTGTTAAATTCCAAGACACTAATCGTCAGACACACCATATATTTGTACACAGTATATAGTTAGCTATAGGTAGTTATATATGAATGAATATACGAGAAGCCACATGCGGCCATTCTGAATGTACATTGTCCAGGCGTTTATCTCTGTCGTCTAGCAGCCGCGTTGGTGCTGCTAAAAATATTGTGTGCTGTGAACTCGAACTCTCTCCGTGCTAAAATAGTTAACGATTTTGACTTTTAGACACTATGTTTGCTCATCTTTTTTATTTATTTTTCTATAAATACTAAAATAAATATGTCATGATGAAAGTATAGTTAATAACAAAACAAATTAAAAATAAATAATAATATTTGCATTGTTTTTTTTAATAAAACGAATGATCAAACATGAAATTTGAAATTAAAAAACGTCAATTAGTTGGAGTTGTACAAAGGGCAAAATGCGATGCCTTTGAGACCGATGGGACCTCTGGCTCCTGTATTTTGCTCTGCTTTGGGCTGGGCATGAGTCAGAGTTGTGCGTGCTTTGGGCTGTGAATCAGTCAGAGGCCGTGCATATATTTGCTGTGTCCCATGGCATAAACCTGCCCGGGAGCACTTGGCGACTGCTGGGCCGTCCCTGATTTGGTTCCGTCGTTCAGGCGATCAGCACCTTGCGCTGTTTCGGAATTCCTATAAGTAATGCATTTTAAGATTCATGCGAAATTTAGATCTAACGACCGGCACTCTTTCTTCTTCCTCCGTCTTCCCCGCCTGCCTTCCCGCGACGCCGTCACGCGCCGCGTTGTTTCGAGGTTCACAACCGTTTTTCCGGCCGTCAAAAAAATTGTTCCGAGAATTTGTTTTGGGCTGTGCCGGAGCAGCAACATACAGTGGTGGAGGTGGATCTCCACCTGCGCGGCAGCGGCGACTGGACGAGCGGCGGCGGTTGATGGGCCGCACTACACGCGCCACGCCTAAATATCGTCGCTATCAGTTCAAAAAAAAAATATCGTCGCTATCTGGTCAGTGTGGGCGGGCCGGCAGGGTAAAGTCCGCAAAGATACCGTGTAGCGTACAGAACAACTATTGCATCGTCGATATCACAAAGCGTCACGCCAGGAGGCTCCAGCAACAACGAACGACAGCACAGAGCTGCTACTACGGCAAGACATCAACGTCAGGCGCGCGGGACGCCATGCCTGGGGGCCGCGTCACGGCTCGTGAGCCCCTCTCAACTTGTCCACCGTTGGCGCGCGAGACAGAAAGGGACTCCGCTGTTGAGCTGCGCCTCTCTTTGCTGTTCAGGAATGGGCAAATCTTGGATATAGGCAGCAGTGGGGCTGCCTTTCCTGCCGAGATGGTCGACGTTATTCTAGTATTGTCTTGTATGGAATTTGGAGCCACACACTGATGATGAGCAGGGCAGATGATGAGAAATGATTCGTTTTAGGTGAAGTCACAATGAGACATCATTTATTTTCGCCTGACGTTCAACTGCTCCAAATTCCAGTTTATGCGTATTCATATGTACTCCTGATCAGTCCCTTGTCGACGGATATGCCACTATCAATGTAGGATGTTGGATCTAGCATTCAGCAGGTTCCCACAACGAAGTTTCAAGCCAAGCTTTTGGTCTAGAGTTCGTCACAGAGCATGACAAAGAAGTCATGGGGATAGACTGATCATCATGCACTGAATCACCGAGTCCGTTCTACTATCTCTCGCGCGATGCGAGCTCCGGCAATGTTCTCTGAATCTCAAAGATACCTCATCCCCAACGGAATAAACCTGGGTTTGAACGATCGTTATGTCCAAGTTCACCTACCAAGTAAATCCGCATATGTCAAGCATATTCTTGTGGCATCACTTGGTCACTCACAGTAGTACATACCACAAAATCAGTAGATAATCTCCCATTAATGTGACAGCACAGGGCATCAAAGCCCGTCGCAATCACTTAATCATATGGCTCCATACCTAGAATCACGTCGACCACTATTGCTTGCAGATATATTGCAGAATTTCATATATCCATTAGAAAGGAACTCGGGCCTTTGTTGTTTTCTCCACCGCCACCAAATCCATGACCCATCTTTTTGTGGCTTGTGGTCAGTGTGGGCGGGCCGGCAGGGTAAAGTCCGCAAAGATACCGTGTAGCGTACAGAACAACTATTGCATCGTCGATATCACAAAGCGTCACGCCAGGAGGCTCCAGCAACAACGAACGACAGCACAGAGCTGCTACTACGGCAAGACATCAACGTCAGGCGCGCGGGACGCCATGCCTGGGGGCCGCGTCACGGCTCGTGAGCCCCTCTCAACTTGTCCACCGTTGGCGCGCGAGACAGAAAGGGACTCCGCTGTTGAGCTGCGCCTCTCTTTGCTGTTCAGGAATGGGCAAATCTTGGATATAGGCAGCAGTGGGGCTGCCTTTCCTGCCGAGATGGTCGACGTTATTCTAGTATTGTCTTGTATGGAATTTGGAGCCACACACTGATGATGAGCAGGGCAGATGATGAGAAATGATTCGTTTTAGGTGAAGTCACAATGAGACATCATTTATTTTCGCCTGACGTTCAACTGCTCCAAATTCCAGTTTATGCGTATTCATATGTACTCCTGATCAGTCCCTTGTCGACGGATATGCCACTATCAATGTAGGATGTTGGATCTAGCATTCAGCAGGTTCCCACAACGAAGTTTCAAGCCAAGCTTTTGGTCTAGAGTTCGTCACAGAGCATGACAAAGAAGTCATGGGGATAGACTGATCATCATGCACTGAATCACCGAGTCCGTTCTACTATCTCTCGCGCGATGCGAGCTCCGGCAATGTTCTCTGAATCTCAAAGATACCTCATCCCCAACGGAATAAACCTGGGTTTGAACGATCGTTATGTCCAAGTTCACCTACCAAGTAAATCCGCATATGTCAAGCATATTCTTGTGGCATCACTTGGTCACTCACAGTAGTACATACCACAAAATCAGTAGATAATCTCCCATTAATGTGACAGCACAGGGCATCAAAGCCCGTCGCAATCACTTAATCATATGGCTCCATACCTAGAATCACGTCGACCACTATTGCTTGCAGATATATTGCAGAATTTCATATATCCATTAGAAAGGAACTCGGGCCTTTGTTGTTTTCTCCACCGCCACCAAATCCATGACCCATCTTTTTGTGGCTTGTGGTGTGCTCAGGGTAGCGTGAGTGGTTAATATTCGGTATGATGCATACGTAAATCTACAATTCGAATCTCAGGGGAAGAAAATAAATCTGTGGATATCTTTTGGAAACCCATTTTACGTGATTGAAAACATTTGACTACTCCTCAACATACTTTAGGGTCCTTTTCAAAGCTGACCATTAGCAACTTTTGTTTTAGAAGCTTTGCAACTTAACAATAATGGTGCTCATCCAGGTGTAGGACCTGCCGCATTTTGCTCTCTATACCTCAAAACATATTCTGTTAACCTATTTCTTATGTTGTATTGTCGCTTACTCGTCTTTATACTATTTTGTGGTATACTAAATGAACAAAGAAAAGCAAACGGAGGCATTATATTGTCTGCCACTATGAGCTTCCAAGGTAGTTCATTAAATTCGATGAATGTTCAGTTAGGATAGACATCACAATTGTCCAGCAACTTTATTAATTGGTACGCTCTTAACTAATAAGCCGGCTTGGACCTATCACCTTAATTGTGTACTATTATATGCAATCATGCCGTATTGTGTCCCTTAACCAGTATTCATCTTTATATTTTTAACAAACAAAATAAACAATATTTATGATGTGTGGAGATATATGGACAGGATGCTATATTTTTCTCAACTGATTTGAGCATATTATATACTCTGTTGATTGCGTCCAAGGTTTTTTTTTTTTGGTGTGTTTGAGTAACTACCTTCTTCTAATCCGCATTGAACAGGGGATTATATATGATAGGGTCAACCATTGTATAACATTATTTGAGACTTTCAAGTAAAATCATTGACTTTATCAAGGAATTATGGGATTCTAAAGTCAGGCCAACTAATATACACAAACAAAACCTTTAGTAAATATGGACATTAAATTCAACGTTAGCTAAATCAAATTCTCGAGGCAGCAGACCCATGTTACGAACGGCAGATCCAATTTCTGTGAGTGGCCAGCAGCCGCAGCCAGCGACGAATCCAACAGCCGAACAAGCCCATGGCGGAGAATAAACCTTTGGCGGCCCTGCGAGGCAGTGTAGCTCACGGGAGGCGATTGCAGACAAAAGAAGGAACGGAGGGCAAAATCACTCACAAGATGATCTTGCCCACCCACTCCATATATATCTCACTGCTAGTTTATGAAATCCGAGAGTCATGAAGCAAGTTCACATCAGATTATTGTTGAGCATACATCCATAGGATAACTTTGTGAAATGGGGAAATACTCCATCTTGCCAGACATTCAGCTTGCTTATGTCTTTGTATTCAACTTATTGTTACATCAACAAAACAAGCCTTAGCTTAATCTGACAATTTCCATGGACTCAAGGAATTGTTTTCCAATGTCCATTTGTGACCTCAATCAATCGTGTACACTAATACACGAGGGCGCTTTGCCCTCGGCCAGAACTTATGACAGTGCCAAAGGGCGAAACTGTCATATCCTCCTAATACCATCCCAATCTTCTACACCCACAATATACACGGATGACCTCTGTACCTCTACAATGATAGCTGAAATTCCAGCCGTGCCCTCCTCCGGCCCCTCGGCGACGCCGTCAGCTCGCCGTCCCACAGCCTCACGACGCTGTCGTCGAGCGCCGACAT
>LAPY01001072.1:8819-21971 GCA_000970635.1 Eragrostis tef
CTCGCCCGCGCAGTCGCCGCCCGCGCTGGCAACGAAGCGGGAAGGAAGGGAGGGGCGGCGAGGGTGGTGGCCATGAGTGGCCGGCGTGCGGTGGAGATGGGGATGGATGGAAGCGTGACTCGTCCGAAGCGTTTGCAGGGGAGGGAGCGCTGGTGCCGAGTGTGTGACAGAGTGAGAGTGAGATTGCGGGCAGTGGAAAAAGAATATTTTTTTAAAAAATAATAATATTTTAATGAAAAATTCGGGAATTGAGGTAAGATTTGAGAAAAATACAGATATAGTTACCCTATCAGTTATCCGATAACCGACAGGCTGTTCCTATCGAGTCACACAGTTATCTGTCGGTCATCTAGTGACCAATATGTCGTCAGACACTGTAGCATGTACTATTTATAGTACTGTAGCAATGTATCTGTATTCAAAAATTAAAACAAAAATATAAATGGAAAGATCTTGTCATTCTCTACTATCATGCAAATTTTGAATTGCAATGGAAACATGTGTAAGATACAAAAAAAAAGAAATCAGCACAACAGTAACAGGTTGCAGGTTCCTGTTTATGTACTGATTTCACTTTTTTCTGCACATTACACAAGTTTTCTTTGCAATTCAAAATTTGCATGATCATAGAGAATGGCAAGATCTATCCATTCATATTTTTGTTGCAATTTTTAGATGCATATTTTAAAGATACATCGCTACAGAATGCGATACAAGACTACGAATAGCACATGCAGCCCCTATCGGTTGCTGGATGACCAATAGGTATCTATTGGTCACCGGATGACTGATAGGTACCTGTGTGAAGTCTTCGATAGGCCCCTGTCGGTTATCCGCTGAGTGAACACTGAACAGTAAGGAGTTTGTAAATGTTCTTGTGAATCACAAAATTTTGCACGGCTGTTCTGTACCAATGATAAACCAGTTAACCAAAATCGATTTTGTCTAAAGCGTGAGAGGTATCTTTTGATTCAGATTGATTGATATGAGCTATCTTTTAATTTGCATTGTTTAAAGTTGGTTGATAGTCTGGTTTGACACTCCAACCAGTGGTTGTGTCGTCCAACCCGATTTTGGCATTTAGGTCCAAACAAAGCATTGAATTTTTATCAAATCAAACAACAAATTAAGGCAATATCAAACTATTGTCCTTGTTCCTTAGTAAATAAAATGGAAAAATAAGTGTCTTGTCAGTAAGTTGGCGCAAAAAAATAAATTTGCAATGCCGGGTAAACATTTGCCCAATCAAACATAAACATATAATGTGATAAATGTCAATAAATATTTTATAGACTTGAATTGGAATGTATCCATTGTGATTGGGTCACCACTAATACAAAGTAGGATTAAAAGCATATACTCACATTACAGACCCAAATTGAATTGCAATAATTGCAATGCTTCATTAGATCACAAATTACAATTTTGGGGTCATACTATAGTCACAAGATGTTAATTAAAGAGACATTAGCATGTACATGTCAATAGAGTTATGATGCTGACAAGTTGGATGTCAATTGTTTTATCAAGTTAGCTATTAAAGTGCATTTTAGCATGTAATTTATTTTATAATTGCTAACAAATGCACCTGATTTTATTGTATTTGTACAAATTTAGTTTCATTCAAACTCTAAGCCAGATACACACTTACTTGTTTTGTTGTTCAGACTAACAAATTTCCTTCAATTTATATTTTCTTAAGTTAGCTTGCAATGAAATATTGATCATCATGGTCACTCTAGCCTAACCATTGTGGCAATGTCGCAGAAGCTTCATACTATCAAATCTAAGAAATAATAAAAAAATCAAACATAGTGTGGATGGTCATCATTGACTACATTTTGTTTTGGTGATCTCGAGAGATTAAATGTGTTGTTCTTCGATAAAGGCTCAAGAAAACTATACAACAGACCGTTTCACCATTAATCTCATTTTAAGATGTTTTGTGTCACTTTTTCTATGTTTATAAAATTTGTCAAATAAAATTGATGCTTAGAAGATGAAAACAAAATTCTTCAACTAAACATTGAGTTCAGAAAGAGAACAAAAATTGGAAAAAGTTAAACAAATTCTGATAGGCAACTTTTAAAATTACTGTTTTCTTTCTCCAATATTTTTATGTACTGTATATCTAAGAAAAAGTATGTTGCAAATCGTATATATACTAGTATGTGCATACAAAGATTCCCGAATATCCTGTTCAAAATTTGAAGACGACATCTTTCAGCGCAAGTTCGTCCTAGGCAGCCAGGCAGGTACAGGTACCCCACACCAAGCAGCAAGAAGCAGACCACACCTCCTCCCTTCCAAAAACCATCCGAAACAAGAGGAAAAGAAAAAGGAAAAAACCGCGCGCCGCCCGCCCCTCCCAAAACCCTACTCTGTCGGCGGCGATGGCGAAGTCGGCGGCGGCGGCAGAGGCAGCGCCGGCGGAGACGGTGGGCCAGGCGGTGATCCCGCTGGTCAACAGCCTGCAAGACATCATCGCGCGCCTGGACGGCGACGACGCCGCCGGCCTGGAGCTGCCGCAGGTGGCGGCGATCGGTGGGCAGAGCAGCGGCAAGTCCAGCGTGCTGGAGGCGCTTGTAGGCCGCGATTTCCTCCCGCGGGGGCCCGACATCTGCACGCGCCGCCCGCTTGTGCTCCAGCTTGTGCGCCACTCGGCCGCCGAGGAGTGGGGGGAGTTCCTCCACACCCCCGGCCGCCGATTCTACGATTTTGAGCAGATCAAGCGCGAGATCCAGGTCTGTTCAGTGACTTCGGTGCCCTTGCTGTTGCCGTGAAGTCGCTTTTTTGCTGCATTTTGGCTATGTGGTTGGTGTGTTGGTCGAGGTGGGGAGATCTGTTTGTAGCTATTATTTGGGTGAAATTACAGCCACTGCAAAAATTTAATTTCTAATTGGTGCTGCTGGAGCAAACAGCACGCTGATTTGGGCGTAAACAACTATCTATAGAAGTGACAAAAGGAAGTTTTTGTCAAATTTTGGTGGTTCAAGTTTCGGTTAATACATGTTGGCCGTATTCTTGTTCCTTGGACTTGACAAGGCGAAACTAATAACGGTCAACTTCGTGCATTTCCTATGGGGGCTATGTCTGAAATGTGGAAAAGATGATGACTGTCGCAAAACCTGACTGTAGCTTTGTTGCTGTTTTTGGCAGTCAATGAATCATGAAGTCTTTTAGCCAACATGCTTTACATTTGCTTAGCTTCTATGAACTCAGTTGATCTTGTTTGCTTTACCAATTCAAGGCCAAACACAAATAATCATCCACAATATTTTAATTTCTTCCTACACCTCTGTTTATTCTGCCGTTACAGTCACAGGATACCGTTGTTCTTGCCTCAAAAAAAAAAAAGGATACCGTTGTTCAACTCTTAATGGACATCATTACATTTTTGCAATCCTGTTGTACTCTTTCCATTAATGCCACCCGTTATACTACTTTTTTGAAAAAGTTGTATTATATGCCTCCCTATGTTTCATAAACAAAAGAAATCGATTGATTTCAGTCAGAAACGGACAAAGAAGCTGGAGATAACAAAGGCGTTTCTGAGAAACAAATTCGCCTGAAAATCTTTTCGCCAAACGTCCTAGACATCACCTTGGTTGACCTGCCCGGAATAACAAGGGTGCCAGTTGGAGACCAGCCTAGTGACATTGAGTCAAAAATAAGAACAATGATCATGCAATACATTAAGCATCCAAGTTGTATTATCTTGGCAGTCTCTCCAGCTAATGCAGATTTAGCCAATTCGGATGCACTGCAACTGGCAAGGCTTGCTGATCCTGATGGTAATTAAACTCAAATGATTATTAATTCCTTTGTAACTGACACCTGGTTAAGTGTAAACCTGAACTATTATTGCTGTCTTACTGCAGGATCTCGTACAATTGGTGTTATCACCAAGGTATTAATATACTGTTCACAATTAATATTTTATAGTCTTTCATTACTTTATGATCACTTTTAATTTTGATATCCTCGTTTCAATGTGTTTAGTTAGATATCATGGACAGGGGCACTGATGCTCGCAACTTTTTACTGGGAAATGTGATCCCACTCAAGCTAGGTTATGTTGGTGTTGTAAATCGAAGCCAAGAGGTACTGCAATAAAAGACTCATTCAGCTTCTATTGAAATAAATTCAGCTCCAAAGTATCTTGAATTTGTGTATATTGGTAGCCAACTTTGGAGGTCATTGTCCTGTGCCATTGAAAATTAAATTTTAATATTGCTTAGGGAAAATATGGGTTAGCCATGTTTTTTTTTCGCTTGTAATCATGATATTACAAACAGCAATTTGGTATTCCCTCCATTCTTTTTTTCTTGACATCCGGACAAGGCTTTGTAGTCATTTCTAGTTCATTCTTATTGTCTGTAATGACAACAAAAACAGAATGGAGGGAGTACATGTTTAGCTATAATGATTTCTTTTTGTTTTCCATGGAACCGGTTATCATGAGCTCTTGCAGCTGCTTTGCTATTTTTGTATTTGTACTTCTAAATAGCTGACTGCAACAGGATATCAACTTCAGCCGAAGCGTTAAAGATGCACTTTCTTTTGAGGAGAAGTTCTTCTCGACTCTCCCTGTAGGTCAAGAACTTATGAATTTCTCTTGCACTATTTTCTATTACAGAGTGGAAATATTTTGTTACATAATCTGTGATTTTTTGATGGTATTAACAGGCTTATAATGGTCTTTCACATTGCTGTGGTGTTCCTCAGTTGGCCAAGAAGCTAAATACGGTATTTTAACCTGTTATACTTTGTATCCCTTTTGTTGGCCTCCCTGGATTTTTTTTTTGTTAATACCCCGAACAGACAAACATAGACAAACTCGGGTTAATACCATAATGGCTTACATAAATATTCATGCTTAAGTTGGAGCTTCCAGAGCCGTGTGGCCCCGATCAGGTTACCAAACACGGCAGAATATGGACATAAAATTAGAACTCTTGAAGTCTAGATTAGAATATCATATTGCAATCACTGAATTTGTTATGATGCGTGATATATTCTGTGATTTTAGTGTCTTGAGACTGCATCCATTTTGCTATTATGTGCTATGCAATATATAGTGACATTTTTGGTTGTCTATAGATACTGTTTGTTATATTGAACAAAGAATTTTAGTTAAGTTGCTAATAATATCATATCTATGCAACTGATTAGGGCTGAAAGTTGTCCCTATTTGCAGATTCTTCTAAAGCACATCACAAAGATGCTTCCCGGCTTGAAAAATCGCATAAATGCTCAGTTGGTAGCAGTTGCAAAGGAACATGCTGTCTATGGTGATACTGTAGAATCAACGGTAATTATGTTGACACAGACCTTCACACTTGTTAATCTTTAATGTTTGACTTATGATTAATTGTCATGGAGCACCAGATATGTTCCATTACCAACTGTGTATATATCTTTGCAGTTTTCAGATGGCTTGCACCAATTGCGAAATTCATGTGCCTTGTTTGTCAAACCACTTACATACGTGTTCCTTGAGTATTTTCTCCTATTAGCGTAGTCTAGTGCTCTTTTTTGGACTTCCTCTCATTACATGGACATGTTGGTTTTTGTTTTACTGTAACATGGGTGAATTCTGTAAAACTACAAAAATGCTGGAAACAGTCACAAAATGCACACTTTTCTTTGAGTTCTAATGAAATTACACAACCTTTTGCATTGCTAGCTTGACATCGTCTATCTGACCGCTCGGCCCTACAGGTAAGGCTCACAGTGACCTAATTGGTTCACTCCGCACTAGTTTATTTTTTCTGAAGCCCATATCGTGCAGAAATTTATTAATAAAAACAAGACTGAACTTTACGGGCAACAAAGATAACGACCAAAGGGAAAACAAGAGGATAAAAAGATGTGGGGTGATTATAAACAACGATACGCCCAATTCAAAAACTGGCATCTTCTTGAATTAGTTCGTTTCCTTGAAATGGCTTCATGATCATTTTCAACATGTGTATTTTTGTAAAAAATATTTCTTTGAATTGTTTTGTTGTCATTTTTCAGCACATGTTTTGTGAAATTTGCTCTAGTTACATTATCACCCTTTTAACCATCTTCTTTTACTCATGGTTGCAGGCTGGCCAGGGAGTCAAGCTGTTGAATATATTGAGAAAGTATTGTGAAGGTGATGATAAAAAATGTGTTCTGCCTTCACAAAATCTTTGACTGCACCAATTTTTGCCATCATATCTTATAGACTAGAATTACAGGTTCCTATTATGATGCTTCAATGTTCTAATGGTTGCAAAAAACATTATAGTCCCATCCAGTAATTGCTTTATTCAAAGTTAATTGTATCATTTTTTCTTGTATCAGTGATCATTTTCTTATGGTACCAAGGTATTAGATCGTTTATTATGGTACGACTGATGCAATTTGATGTCCCATTTTTATCTGTCTGTTACAAGTTATTAAAGCTATGACATTCTAATGTTTTTTTTTGTTTTCCCTGTTCCTAGCTTTTTCTTCTATGGTGGAGGGGAAAAATAGAGTGTCAACAGATAAACTTTCTGGCGGAGCAAGGATTCACTACATATTTCAGTCAATTTTTGTCAAAAGTTTGGAGGTTAGCAGAAACTTTAAATATTTAGCTAGTCTAGATGTCCGAAGTGTGAAAATGCCTCACTAAATCACTAAGAGCATGAGACGGCATTTCTAAAACATTGGGTCGGAAATTGGCACCGAATCAGTGTATTTTTACATGCATTTAATTATTTTTCCTCTTCGTTTTCTTGGTTTCTGATGCATTTGTTTTCCTTTAAATGTAGATCAACTTTGGCCTTAAAATTATGCGATTGATAAAATAGTTATAATATGACATTCCCCTTGAGGCCGCATAGTTAAAGTTCTCTTGTAGCTATCCCACAGAACACTTATCTTAATAAATTGCATCAAATATCAATTATGCTGCAGGCAAACAGCAGCTCTGCTCTGGTCATAGTTTATTTGGCTGCAAGGCCTGTGTTTGTATCTCCCCTTATTAGCACGTTTGGTATAAAAGTGTTGTGTCATAAAATATAACCTCCCTGCTGCTATGTCTAATTTCAAGGTTGCTGACATCATACATTCAGCTGTGACATTATTATGTATTCGTTTTGTGAGGCATTACAAACTACTTAACTGTCTGTGTGAATTGTGTGGATAACTGGGGATATCCCTTTGGATGGGTAGGAAAAATTAAATTATTTTATCCTATCAGCTTGAATGGATTAGGTCTGATCTCCATCCATCCTGCTAATGTCTGTATATTGCCACCATTTCCTTAGCAAGAACTTGCAGTTTTTTTTTTGAATTGCCTTGTCTGGTATTCCATAGTTCTTAATTACTTATTCATACCACAGGAAATTGACCCTTGCAAGAGTATAACTGATGAAGATATACGCACAACCATCCAGAACTCTGGCGGGCCAAAGGGTGCTATGTTTTTGCCAGAGGTTTGATGTTTGTTGCAGTCCTTTCTTTGTGAACATATGGTATTTCTGATTCGTCTTTCTCCTACCTAACACCTTGGCATGCTCAGCTGTGTGATTTTATGTTGAGTTTCAGGTGCCATTTGAGATTCTCGTACGAAAGCAGATAGTTCGTCTGCTTGATCCTAGTCTTCAGTGTGCACAATTTATCTATGATGAGTTGATCAAAGTATGTGCCTATAACAATGTTCTATACTTATTTCTGTCCTATCAACCTTTAGTCAAACTGTATAAAATAATCTAATTGATGCAGATAAGCCATGGTTGCTTGACCAACGAGCTTCAGAAATTTCCAATCCTTAAAAGGCGGATGACTGAAGTAGTTAGCAACTTCTTAAGAGATGGTCTTCGACCTGCAGAGACAATGATAACCCATATTATTGAAATGGAGGCAAGTGTTTACTCTCCTAAGTTCTTGGCAGTTAACCAGTGGATTGCTTCCATAACAAAATACTATGTCTCAGTATTTACGTTCCCCAATTTTATTTGTCAAAGAGAAGGTAATAATTAAGTCATTAACCACCAGGTATCGCATATAATATTATTTTAGATGAAAAACAAAAATGCTTATCCACATCCTTTCGAATGTAGATCGCTGTTGATGCTTTTATGTTTTTACCAGTTTTGATATCCTTATCATTTTCAGTGTAAAGTGTGTACTTTTCTTGGAAATATTCATTACCATACTGTTTATTTGCCACTTAAGTAACAACGGACCTTTATGAGCTCATAATTTGTCATGTTCATAGTTTTCTCTCCCCATGTACCATGCTAGTGCTAGTTATGGTAGTCATGGGTTCTGAGGCACCATTTAGATGTGCCTAGGTATTACGAGAGACGGGCATTGTTAACGCCTACAGTGAGGGAGAAGGGAGAGTAGAGTTCCACTCCCGCCTGCTCTGGCACCGTCCGGAGGGAGCTCAGGGAGGGAGACGGAGATGGATGGAGGGATGGATTGTCCTAGAGGCTAGAATGTCCTAACAACTAGGAATTTTGAGGATCGTTACTTGCTAGTGAATTTTGAGGGGGAGTGTCCTAGCTCCTAACAACTTCTTAATGAAATTACAGATGCATTCTAATATGATACAGTTTGGTTTTACTTGTGCTCGTGCAGGTATTTGCATTATATGAGTGAGGGAGGCAGAGGGAGTGATGGAGAGAGAGTGAGCGATGACGAGAGAGTCGTCAATCTTTTTCTGACAGTGTCCTAACAAGTTAAAAAAATGACTTTCTTGCTTTGAAATTCTAGGGTCGTTTGGAATCTCCAGCTGATTGATCGTCCGGCCACGATGTTGAGGGCCCTCAACATCACAGCCGGTGATCTCAGCTGTGCAGGAGCCGGACTTAACACCAATAGTCTGCACCTCTGGGTTCACCCACATGCTGCCTCTGCCGATCCAAGTTCTGCAGCCATGTTCCCACCTCTGGGACCCACCCATGTGGTTCCTTCTCCTCTATGCCTATACCTCTGCCCATCCTGTTCTCGTTCCTCCCCACCTGGTGAAACATAACGTTAGTGGGCTAGGCCGTTTTCTGTAGCTATGTCTGACGCCCGTGAAACACACATGGGGTCCGTGTACAAGGACCGCGCAAACGGAGCTGCGGTTACGTCTGTTTGGAATCTCCAGCTGATTGATCGTCTGGCACGATGTTGATGGCGCGCGCCATGCAGGGCGATGAATCCGCTTTATTACTTCCTATTGAAATTTCAGATACATTCTAATGTGATACACATTCTTTTTACTTGTGCTCGGGCATGTACTTGCATTATATCTAAATTAAATAATTTTGTTCGATAAACAGTAACAACTCTTGTACTTCTGTTACAGATGGATTACATAAATACTTCACATCCAAGCTTTGTCGGAGGCGTCAAGGTTGTTGAGCTTGCTAAGCATGAAGCTCTACCTTCGAAAACATCAACTTCACTATCGGTTCATAAGGTACTTTTACATCTCAGATTTTGTAATGCTGCATGGGCATATAGGAGATTTTAATGCCGCTGAATGATGGAATCCTGTGCAAATCTTTCACTTTGTCTAATTCATTTTCTGTGTATTGCAATGCTTCTTTCTACTGCTCAGTTTAACATTTGGATGGCTGTTATGGCCCTCTGATGTTCTGTATAATGAACAAAAAATTACTTGAAAAGAAAAAAAAGGACGATTTTGCATTTCTACACCCTACCCTCAATCCTATGGGATTGTCACTTCTGTTGCTGTGTGATACACTTGGTGCTACCATACCAAACCTGCTCTACCGCACACGTGTACTCCATTTTCATTTTCTTGATGCTAGGACATAGTGCAAGTGTGCACTAAATATGCTGTCCTAATGTCAACAAAAATCTACGTTTTCCATATCATATGGCCACATGTACGATATCATTTGGCATTATCTGCATTGTTTCTAGTCTGGAGAGAGCAATAGTGCCGCTTACCCCTTGTGTCTTTTGTCACTGTAGGATGTCATCCCTATTGGTTCTGATACACAGTTGACATCCGAAAGAAGTCAAAAGTTACGTGCTGTTTTCCCAAGAGATGGTACCAGAGGAGCAACACCTGAGCAGGTTTTCAGACTTCAAAATATTTTTTTGGTACAAAAATGTTACCTCTTTTTTCATCTCCTGATTGTGCTGTCTATCTTCTATTTCTGCTGTGACAGGTATTGCAGCCTGATGTGAATGCAGGTAAATCTGTTCATCTTTTTGCTTTATAGATTTTATCCCTATATGTTTGTGAAACCACAATTTGATCTGGGTTGCAGTAAATCAGTTGTTTATTTATCTTACCATCTTTTGGGACGTATTGATGTTCTGTAGTCACCATCTAATGAGTTAGGTAAACTCTTACTATTTTAGGTCAACCAGTTATCTGGCATTTTATGATTAATCAAGCAATATGTTCAGTGCTCTCTGTTAGAGGGTTTGAGTTTTTGGCAACATTGCCATTTAATTCTGGCTTGCTGTGACTGAGTTCTCTTTCTTATGAAAGTGGTATTTTTTTTTTGGATGACCATAGTGTTAACTCAAGACTGACACATTGCTGGAAATTCTTAATATCATTAATTAGCTTATATACAATCTATTTATTTATCTTATTAGGTTTTCTTATTTCTGAAGGATACAACCTAGTTTTTTTTTCTCATATATCAAGAAGTGGACCCAAGGCCCAACCTCCGCGTTTTTTCTTGTGAGCCTCATGTAGATCAAACAGTCAATCACAGTGTTTTCTTGTTCTCCTACCAATGAACACAGACATACATAATCGTTGCTTGTCTGGTTACTTTTTTACTATTGTTTGGAGTTTTTGTTCAATTGAAATGTACATTGGCGTGAATATTCTTTAGTCAAGAAATTTAATTGGTCGGTTCTAGTTACTAGTAGTGATGAGATTGAATGCCCATGCAGCTACAAATGTGTAAAAAAAAGAATCATTAAAATACCCCGAGTGTGGTCAATTTAATTGATTGAACATGCTTTACATAGAGATTGAACTTTTGACTGCCATCTGACTTTAAAAATATAGGAACTGGTGGAAGTCAGATGGGAAACTCACTCGTTGGTGGGAATTCATCAAGCAACATAGTCCCACAAGCTCGCAAGCTAGATAACATATCCTCTACGATTCAGCTTAATGAGGTGAGTTTACTATCACATGCAAGTCTAGGATGTTGCGGTTCATATCTTTTTCATAATTATTCTTTTTACATCAAATTCTTCTCCATATTTGTACCAGCCACCTATTACCTTGAAGCCATCAGAAAACCACCCAGAGCAGGATGCAACAGAGATAGCTATTGTGAAATTATTGATCAAATCCTACTATGACATTGTCAGAAAAAATATCGAGGATGCGATCCCGAAGGCTGTAATGCACTTTTTGGTAAGTTTACCTCCCACAGTTCTGCAGTATCTTTAAAATCTACATCGGCAACCACACATGGATAATACCCTACTGGACTTCCAGCATGCTGATGTAGTTCTTTGCTCCAGTATTGGTGGATATTTAATGCTGTACGTACGTCTATATTAAATGTTGGATTATCAAAAGCATATGAAAATCAGCAATTTTTGTGGGGTGGTATTTCCTGTTGTGAAAGTAGTACATAATGTTTATCCAAAAGAGCTATATTAGTTATCACAGAAGCTACCTGCATTTATGCATTGGTACATCAGAGGGAAGACAGGTGAACATGCCCAGCTTTAACAGCATGTCATGCCAGAATTGACTTTCCTTTTGGTTACTCGTGAACATATTATGCAAGGACAAATATATGTTTTCTTAGGTCATTATTCATGCGCTTTAGTCATTATGCATTAAAGCTATCATTGTTGGTTAATTCATGTTCAACAGGGCTCTAATCTCAGGTTGCTGTGTATTGGTAATACTGTTGTTTAACGGATCCTTTTATCTCAGGTGAACCACACAAAGCGGGAGCTGCACAACTTTTTAATTCGGAAATTATATAGGTGCTTGCACCATCTTTTGTTTATAATTCCTTCTGATTACAGTTTTCTTACATAAGAATCCAGTCTGAAATGTTGATTTACTATGTAGAGATAACCTGCTCAATGAATTGATGAGGGAAACTGATGAAGTAATTATCAGACGGCAACGTATTCAAGAAACACTTGAAGTTCTTGAACAGGCACACAGGGTATTTACAGTTTCTTAAATGTTCTCATTTTTATCTGACCTGCAATCTTTTGACATTTGTACTTTTCAGACCCTTGAAGAATTCCCCCTTGATGTTGAAAAAATCGAGAAGGGCTACAACCTTGATGAACATGACACTGGCCTGCCAAGAATCCACGGACTCAGCGATGATGGCCCTAATGGCATATTTAGATCCTCTCCTAACCACTATGAGCCGCATCAAGCATCTCATATAGCCATGTAGGGCAGCATGTGCATTGGCATCTTGTTCTTACCTAGTTGTCATCAATGGGCAGCTTTTTTGCATGATCTTAATCCAATTCCTGTGGGTTTTGAGCGATGAGCTTGAGTTTTGACCTGTAAATTCTATTTATTTTTTGCTAGCAAGCTATTTGCTTTCTAGTAAGAAGCTACTGCTGGTGGACCACCTACATTATTCCATACCGAAACTGCCAAGCCCCTGCCACATATAATAGGCATAGTGAATAGAAGCAACCGGGTAGTTGTACAGAGATATATACTCAACTAGCCCGGGGTATAAAATTTGTGTTGCCTGAGAATTAGAATATTTTAGCCGAGGCATATGACTTGCAATAGAGGTTGCACAATTGTATTTAAAGTAAACTCATGTAGAATGCAAGAGATATAACAGTTAAATTCATGTGATCGAGGGGCAACCCCTGGTTCCAGTTATATCCAGTCTAAAGTAGTTTGCATTTTCTGGGAAGGGATGCAATTGTTTCTCTAAGCTTTTCCACGTGCCATCAGCAACCATCACATTTTAATGACTAACATGGTGTAGATGAAAACTGCTTCTAAAGTGTTACCAGTTATCAAATGTCAAATCTAGTCTTGAATATTTTTATTTTATTTTAAATTTATTGAAATTGGTGTTTTAAAATCATACTCTCTTCGCTCCGGAATAATTGACGCTTTTGACTTTTAGACATCATGTTTGACCATTCGTCTTATTTTAAAAAATTATATAAATAATATTTATTTAT
>LAPY01001072.1:24654-35009 GCA_000970635.1 Eragrostis tef
CCGCCACTGCCGGTGGTTCGGCTTCCTCCTCCGGCACCTTACCCTCCTTCCCTAACTGGATAATGCTGGAACCCTACGTCTTCACCAGGCACGACCTCTCGACGTTCCAGAAGGACGAAACGATGTCGCCGCAGCGCTACACCAGCGAGGGCGAGCCTTTCCGCGTTTCCTTCCGCTTCGCCGCGCCGCCGTCGATTTCACGCTTCTACCTCCACCTTCCGACGAGACATCCATGGCACGGCGAGACGGAGACCACATGCCGCATCCTCGGCTCTCACCGAACGCCCTGCTCTTCTGCCTGTACGTGTCTCTCCCCGTGCCAGTGGACAAGTTCCCGGCTGACTTTCCTTACGAGGAGCTGCCCCGTTTCTGTCGGCAAGACTTGTTCGTTTACACTGCTGGGACCTCGCCTTCGCTCGTGCCACTCCCGATCTGCCACGAAATTCCTGTCGAGGTGGACGAAGAGGACGGCGCATCATTTGAAGAAGAGCTGTATGACCCACTAGCCGGGATATTTCATTTTTCAGATCTTGAAGGGGTTGGTGTCCTGTGCAACGACGAGTGAGACTTTGTTGTGGCATATCTCAATGTAAGCCGACAAATCACCGTCGGCTCTGGGGCTCAGGACGTTGAAGCCCAGATGTGCCTGTACTCCTCGTCGAAATCAGAGGGGGAGCTGCGTGCGTTGCCCATCCATTGTGAGGAGGAGGACATTGGTGAGTTGCTTCGCTGGTCGACGAAGCAAGTTGTTGCCTTCGGGACGTACCTGTGCTGGATTGATTACAAGTCTGGCATGCTGTTTTGTGAAGTGTTCAGAGAGCACCTGCGAGTTCCCTCGCAAAAAAAAAAAAGAGAGCACCTGCAAGTCTCATGTGAGTTCCAGTCCCCTTTCAGCTTGCGTGGACATATACCGAAACATCTGTGTTTTTTTTTTGATAATAACATCTGTTTGGTTGAAGAGGAAGGCAAGTGTATCAAGGTGAAGTTCATTGATGTGGGACCTAGCGATGGCTACGTTCAGCATCCACGTTCAGACGGGTTTGAGATCAATTTTTGGACCTTGATTACTGAAGACGGCAAAATGAGCTGGAAACAGGAACGCGAGTTTGTGGTAACAGATAATGAGCTGCGCATTAGTAACCATCTCCCTTGTCGTCATGGGCTACTGACGTTCCCTATTGTCAGCATGGAAGAGCCACATGTTGCATACTTTGTGTTTGTGGTTGGGGAACTTGGGTGTGGTGTTAAAATGGTGTAGCTACTTCCTGTTGACTTTTTTTTTGGAACGGTACTTCCTGTTGACTTGATTAGTAAGTCAGCGGAGCATGTCTTTCCCTACCTGAATGGAAAAGAAGACCTTTTAGGCAAGGATGCTGGCATGGCCAGAAGCAAGCCACACTGTTTTGATCCTTTTCCTCTGAGTAATATCACCAAGTTCTTTGGCAGATAATTGCACTTGATTATTGTGATAAGTTGTTGAAGAGTTAATTGAAATACTTACAAATACGGTCCAGAAATGCAAAACGTCAATGGGCTTGCAGTCGGCCCTGGTGCTCCCAGCTAGCAGGATGAGATTTGTGCATTGGCTTTCTGGGAAAAAGAAAATACTTGTGCATTTTTGAGCTCTCACTCTCAGATTGGTTTTGCGTTCCTGATGTTGCCAATTCTTGATATCGCCTCTAATTTTCTATAATGATGTCAAGAAAAACTAGGAACAAAAGCATTTGCTATGGTAGTCCCAAATAACTATGAGCCGTCTATTTACGTATCTCGAAGAGAGAAGCGGCATACATTTACGTAGTTCCAAATGCTATGCATAGCTTTTCCTATTGTTTTCCTCTTCTCATCTACCTTCTCTTTTTCTGTATCTTGACTACAAACTAATTAAATGCCTGTGATTTGTATGCATGAAGTGGGTGATAGGGCAACTGATCGATCCTCTATATTAGTAAGACATTACAGAAAGGAATCACTATTTGCACAATCATATAAGTCTAGTGTTACATAATTTTACATTATGTTTAGTCACTTGTTAATGTGGCAACTGTACAATAACATGCTATATAGGCTTCAGAACATAGCAACATCAAGGAAGGCATAACCAGTGAGGAAGCGCCCACTTTTTGGAGCAAAGCAACATGTCTGTCCACTGCGTTCAAGAGAAGAAAGACATAAAGAGAGCAAATCAACCCGTATGTACGTCTTAACTGAAGAGAAGAAAGGAATAAAGAGAAGAAAAGAGTAACGAAAAGAAAGGAATAAGAGAGGAAAAACGAGCGCTAATCTCAATATCGAGCAATGGACCAATGGTTGTGTCATGAAAGAGAGGACAAGAAGAAACAACTTGTGGAGCCGGTCAAATGACTGCCGGAGCTCATTCCGCACCTGAAAAGTCAAAGAAAAATGTTCATGACATTTATCGCTCTACATTTCTGTTATACGGGAACAATTATCTTTTTACGATTGCATAGATTTCTTCCAAATTATATTTTGCAGTAGTAAAAGTTGATCCGGATTTACATGTACCAACTTTATACCTCCTCTTTTATACTAATGTTCAAAAATAATATTTCAGATTTTGTTCCTGAATTTCTTCCTTATAATGTGCTCATAAATTTAATTATCAACACACAGATCATGCTTTAAGGGTACAAGAAAAAAAAATGAGGAACATGAGTATATTTATGCTAATCCCTCTCTTCTCTTTGTACTACTCATGTACTCTATGCGCATGCCGAACAAATCCAAAAGAAAAATGGAAGATTGGAGATGTAGTTATGCAATCATCATGCGACGTGAACACATAAAATTAAAGTAGTCAGAGTGGCGACACAGATTTTTTACTTCTGTAATCATCATGTCCTCAGCACTCTCTGGAGCAGTTCGGTCATGGATCCACCATTTGTGTTGCTAACAAATGGGCCCGATTTGGGATTCTCCCATCTCCCTTTCTCTATTTTCTTTGATCCATCAATAGAACAGAGGACATAACCGATGAACATTTCTTGAGGTTGCCCGAGGGCTAAGGAGGTCGTGGCTGACCTCAAGTTGATCAATGATCTGATAAGGAGACGGGCACAAGATCTGGCAAAGTACACGTATGTGCCAGTGGGTGAGCTAGGCGCTAAGGCCAATGACATACGTGGGAGTGTTCGGCGGCTGCCCGAGGCACAGCGTGCACGTTAATTTCAGGGTCACTGTGAAAGTAATTATTGAATGTGGTAGCCGATTGATCATCACTACACTGAATCTTGTAGTTGCTGAATTGTGTGTATCTCATATGGAT
The DNA here is from genome assembly GCA_000970635.1 of Eragrostis tef. Taxonomy (NCBI): domain Eukaryota; kingdom Viridiplantae; phylum Streptophyta; class Magnoliopsida; order Poales; family Poaceae; genus Eragrostis; species Eragrostis tef. The sequence continues at coordinate 27,941 of LAPY01001072.1, forward strand.
GGCCTTATTGCAGCCACTCGGCATCCATCAGTCTAAAAGTTTATTTCTCAAGAAATGCGAAGGTCTATTTAAGGTTGTGGTGAACGACATACTAGAGAAATGTGGGGGGTTACCCCTTGCTATCATCTGTATGTCCGGGGTGCTGGCCAGTAAACATGCTGAAGAAGGAATGGATCAAAGTGCGAACTTCCATCTCCTCTCAAATTGAGAATAGGGTGAATGTGATTTTAATGGTGAGCTACAACGACCTACCTTGACATCAGAAGGTGTGCCTTCTCTACCTAAGCATTTATCCAGAGGATTACACCATAGAAAGAGATAGGTTAGTCAACAAGTGGATGACAGAGGGCTTTGTTTGCGGAGAACGGAGACTAAGTGTCTAGGATGTTGCCCACATCTATTTTGATGAACTGATCGACATGTCTTTAATTCAACCTGAAGAAATTGGGTTCAATGGTAAGGAAACTACCTGCAAACTACATGACCTTTCGCTAGAACTGATAATTTCATTGGCTGCCAAAGAAAACTTTCTTACCATAATTTGTTGACAACCAGCCAATGATATGTCATATCGGCAGCTCCATATTCGCCGGCTATCATTCCAGCATGGTGGCTAAGAGAATGCATCATGTGTCACAGGGTTTGAATTATTTCATGTGAGATCCATTACAACAATTGGCTCCTTAGATTACATTCCTTCTCTTGCTCATTTTCGAGCTCTATGGATAATTGATTTTGATTATTGTACCAATGTGGAACAATATGACTGGAACAATGTGGAAATTCTTAACAATGTTACCTTTCTCAGCCTTCGAAATTCATTGGTATATATGCTGCCACCTGGAGTAACAAAACTCCTTGAACTAAGAACGTTGGATATGAGGGGCACGAGCATATCACAATTGCCGGATTCCATTGTGCATCTAACAAATTTGGAACGTCTCCTCACTGGAGAATATGGGCATGGTGAAACACAGATCCCAGAAAGGATTGATGATATTAAAAATTTGGAAGTTCTCACCTTTTTTGATATTATTCACAGCAATGAAGTTTCTGTGAAAATACTTGGTAAGCTGACCAATTTGAGGGATCTGGGTATACAGTTTTATGCTAGAGGGTTCGATGGAATTAGGAGGCACGAAGAGGTTTTGTTGTCTGCTCTTTCCATTCTTGGGAATTTAAATCTGCGGTCCTTATGGATACCTTCTACTGACATCTCATCTCTCGAGTTTTAAAATGCTTGGGCTCATCTGCCGTTGTCTCTTCAAAGTTGCCAACTTGGATTTCGCTAGCTCTCACAAATCTTGCATACCTTAACATTAACCTAGCTGAAGTAAACGAAAGTGACCTTGAGATACTGGGTTCATTGCAAGCAGTGGGGTGGGTAGCTCTAACAAATGTTGCATACCTTAACATTAACCTAGCTGAAGTAAAGGAAAGTGACATTGAGATAGTGGGTTCATTGGCAAGCAGTTGGGGTGGGGCGGCAGGGGGGGTGCCCCCCCCCCCAAAAAAAAAATCCCCACCAACTTTAGAAATTTCTCAGAGGATGTACTCCTCATTCGACCATGTTCAGGCAAATCCTACAATCAATCGAAGGTGCAGCAGAGGATCTTCCAATAGGGCAAGGTGGGGAAGCCGCCCTACCTAACCTTGGCGCAAGTTCCCCCTGCCCTCTCCTCCCCCAAGACCTTTGGCGCCCGCTCTGCAGTCTGACATGGCCATGGCTGCCAGCCAAGAAAAAAGCTCTCTGTCCAAAGGAAGAAGAAGGCATGAAGGGGTATTGGCCAATGGGCCACTAAAACTAATAAGCATGTTTGGGCCTGCTAGCTTCTGTCCTTTCTTTTTCTTTTCTTTTTTCTTTTTGCGGGGATGGTTGCTAGTTTTGTTTATGCCATAACACCGTTGCTTTGTTTAATTATCTCCTGATCAATCCGTCAATTAATTTGTTGCTGCTCATCCATTCATCTCCAATTTTACTGTTACTCGGTACCTGCGTCGCTACCAAATCGATCAATTTGCTTATCTCCAAATATTGATTTATTTAGAACGATTGATGCAAAATGTAAGCAGGACACTCCTAACTGTTCTTATCTCCAATTTTTGTTTCTATTTGCCTAAAATCAAATATGTAATTTTTAATTGTTTTTATACATGGTCCTGCGACGAGATTAGGGTTAAAAGATTATTAGGGTTAGGAGATTAGAGGCTTCCATGGCCGGGGACGTCGATCGGCCCCCCTTTGATTTTCTCATCCAGCTCCACCACTGTTGCAAGCACTAGTTTCTCTTGAATTGTGGTTAAAAACCGAGCCACGGAATAGATTTGTTCTCCATGCAGGAGGATTCAAATCCCTAAAGAGGTTAATTTGTGTTTGTGTGGTCCATTAACTCTTAGGGGAGCTAGATATCTTGTGTTTGAGAGTGGGGCTCTCCAAAAACTGGAATACCTTGAGATGCCATTCTTTGTATCAATGGCAAAGAATTACAACTTCTACTTGGGAATTAAGCACCTCCAGTGTCTGAAAGTTGCGGAAGTTACTTTTTACATACGGGATGCCACACCTGATGATATAATGGCTGCAGAAATTGCTGTCATGAGTGAAGCGACTGCCCATCCAGGCCATCCAAGGGTAACAACTATCATGGGACCACCATAAGATTGCAAATTAAAGTACGTATTATGTGTTTTTCCGTTTTCGCAGAGGAATAACCTCTTTTAAATGTGCGAATACATTCACTTCAGTAATCAATCGTGATGGTTCGTCATTCTTTCAGATATATTTATTTGGTAAAAGTGATTTAACTATGCTGTAACTTGTACAAGTTTGGTACTGTGTTTTTTGTCCTCTTCCTGCTACTTAAATTTAAAGGTTGCTGTCGTATGCCTGCACACAAACTTTATGTTGTGATTCAAACTTTTATGCTGTCTTAGTCCCTTTTAAATGCAGCCTTCTCAATTATCACCGTTTTTCATTTTTTTATATACGGCACTTGTTGCAATTGCAAGTGCGACTGCAACCATCTTGATCTCCTACTAGCTTTCATTTCTGAATCTTGACCTATTTGCAGGATCTTGGGGGTTGAAACTGAAGGACGAAAAGCTAGAGTGCTGATGAAAAGAGAATAGTTGTTATTAAACTTTAGCTGGTGCCACAAACTTCTATGAAACCTGACATCAATATCGAAGCATCATTCAAGTTCTTGATCTATATGATCAAGTGCTGGAAACCATCACAGGTGTCAAATGTATGTCCAACTTCCATTAAATAAACTATGTTGGTATGTCTTTTTATTTTCAACTTTGTGAGTGTGATGGCAGACATGTGTGTGATAATTTGATGTAAGGAGAAGGTTGTATCCTTCTTGTTCTTTGTATTGTGGGTCTTTGAGTTTTCGTCTATGGTAATTAAAATTCCTGAAACTTGATGAAGGAAGCCTATAATCCATTATGGTAGGACCACAAAAGCTCTGAATTATGTGGAAGTGAAATATTGCTTTGAAGATGTATAGACTAGTACAATAGGACCTGCAGTGATGTAGGATACTTTACAGTAGTGACAGAACACATAGATTCAATTGTTTGGTTTGTCAAAAAAATCGAGGAAGTTTGTTAATTTGAAATTTTCTTTTCTTTCCCTTCCTTTTTCAACCTAGAAAAATTGCGAGATTTTTTTGACAAACCAAATGATTGAATTTATGTGTTCTGTTTTCACCATTTTGCTGCAAATTTGATCTAGTTTTTTTGACATATTTTTGTTTCCATTTTTTTTCAAAATTTCAATTTGTTTTGAATTTTTAATTTGAAAATTAGAGAACCGGGTCAACCGGACCGGACCGGTTTCATCGGTTTTTCCAGTAAACGGTCCGGTTCACCGCAGTTTCGTAAACCCTGGTGGTGGCGCTTGAGGCGAATAGGGTTCCGTTGGCAGGCAGGATGCCAGTACAAGAAGATGTTTTATAGTGTCCATTTCGCATGCCGTCACTATTTTAGTTTTTTCCCAGTTTCCTCTAATTAACTTTTATGATGTTTTTGTGTTTCGTCAGAAATAAATCATTTTATGATTAAAAAACCATATACCTTAATGATTTAGTGATGAATACCGTATAGCTTACTATTTTGAAGAACTGATTCGTCACTATAAATGCTAATATAAGTACGAATATCAACATAGCCCACACGTCAGGGCATTATTCGTCACTAACCCCACCAGCGAATTTAGCCTCACTGTCAAAAGAATATTTTTACTAATTTCCTCGCTCGTATAGTAGCGGGTGGTGTACTATAAAGCTCTTAGCAGGTCCACACGTCATGTTCTGTGGGGCCGACGAACAAATTTTTATTGTCCTTGATTTTGTTTTCCCGCGGGTTATGCCACATGACGTCAATACATAATGGGCCCATACATCGGAACAATGTATGTCACCAAACTGTATTTGTCGAATGGGGTCCACTTATCAAAATATACTCACAAAATTACGCAAACTTGGCATGTTATTTTTCTAATTGATTTTTGTATTTTAAATATTTTTTAACAAAAAATTCCATTAAATAATATATGTCTTAATAATTTTTTTTTATTTTTTATTGATTTCTTCTGCGCGTGATCGTCTTTGTTACTGGCAGCCTTTTCAGTTATTTTTGTCATATCTCAAACTGTTGCTAACTAGAGTTATTTTTCTTTTGATTTCCACTGACCGAATCCGATCTGTTTCTTCTGCTGCCAAATCTATTTTTTTCTTTTATGTTCATCTGCATGAGAGTCCCATATTCTTTGTCAGTCAGCCACTTTAATTGTCATCACTATTTGTGGTTTGTTGGGTAGTTATTTATCTCGTATCAATACTTGTGGTTTGTTGAGTATTGCTATATCTCGTTTCACTAATTGCGGTTTGTTGAGTAGTGCTCTATCTCGTTAGACATCTGACGATTTGTAAGAAGTGTTTTATCTTGTCTTTTCTCATTTCACTACTTGAGGTTTTTGAGTAGTGTCACATTTCGACGAGGACATATCTACTAATATTGCTGGACCAATAACAAGAAGGAGAGCTAAACAATTGGAGAAGAAAATGCACAATCAGGTGAACTCTAACCTTGCTTTGTTAAATAATAGAGAAAAATCCTTTTTGCCTCCCTCAACTATAGGGGGTAGCGCAATCTACACCCTCATTTACAAAACCGGGTAACCGCAGTCCTTCAACTATATGGGTGGGTGCAATTCGACTCCCTAGGCGGTTTTGTCCGACGTGGCACTGTTGGCCCCACATGTCAGGTGCCACGTCATATTTTTCTTTTTCTCTTTCTCCTCTGTTCTCCTCTTTCCCTCGCCAGCTCCTGAGCGCGCGCCAGCTCCTCCACCCGTCGCTCCGCCTCCGTGACCAACTCCTTGAACGAAATCACCTCCCGCCCATCGCCGCCGACTCACGTGGGGACGCGCGCGACAAGCGGCCTCCTTTCCCCGCCGCCCCTCCCATCGCAGCCCCTCTCTGTCGCCTTCCCCGAGCCACCCGAAGAGATGGAAGCCTTCTTCAGCCCCAACGATACCGGGTCGTCAATGTGGTGGCCTACAGCCTCACGAGCATGGGGTGCAGCACCGGGTGAGGAAGGCTCCGCGTCAAGACCATGCCCGCCTTCGCCGTCAACCTCCGCACGTTGGCCCCGTGCATTCTCTCTGTCGTCATGCGCCTGGCCGCCAAGCACCTCTCCTTCGCCGCCGCCATGCACGAGCACACAGCGTGACCCGCGAGTTTATGCTTCAGCGCGATGCGGCGGTGCGGGGCGTCGCTGGCATGGCGCGGGGCGGCGACGGGCGCAGGCGCGGGGCGCAAGGCGCACAGGGCGGCGGCGGGCGTGGGCACAAGGCTAGGCGGGGCGCGGTGTGGTGATGGGCGCAGGGTGTTCGATAAAATGTCCCTTTGGACTAGCCGGAGGAGGAAGAGAGAGAAAATGGAGAGAGATAGATGTGATGAGGTGGCACCTGACATGTGGGGCCCACAGTGCCACGTCGGACAAAACCGCTTTCAAAACCGCATAGGGAGTCGAATTGCACCCACCCATATAGTTGGAGGACTGCGGTTACCCGGTTTTGTAAATAAAGGTGTAGATTGCGCTACCCCCTATAGTTGAGGGAGACAAAAAGGACTTTTAAATAATATTACTTGCAATAACTCCGTGCTGCCGAGTTCTTGTTTTAATCTTTTAAGGAATGATGGCATATATGAGAGAGTATGGGATGATCATAATTTCTCTCCTCCAAGCCTGCTACTACCAAACCTATGAAAGCAAATATTTGAAAGATTGTTTTAGTGACGAATAAACTAAGAAAATGATGAATAGGTGTGCCTCTAGCGTTGATCACACGAGGAAGCAATGTTTGATACATCATTTGCAAGAGAAGTGAACAATCACAGCATGCATGTTGCTTCACATGCCTGGACGCAAGTAAATGGAAGGCCAACCATCTAGAAGACTTATTTGGCTGCGCATGCAAGGAGTGCATCAGTTTTCCAAACATTTAGTTTATATATTATATTATTATGTAAACTGAAGGGTCTAGCTGGAGCCATATATGTGAATGAGTAACAAAGCTAGAAGGGACTTTTTGGCTTCTATTATCCAGAATACACATAAGTGTGTTGTTCATTTTTCGTGAGTCTTGAGAGGCTTGCAACACTTGTTCTTTCGATTCCCGAGAGAGTTGTTGAACGCCAAACTACGGTTCACCTAGTTCGTGCCTTCATGCTATACGCCGTGATTGCGTGGGCTAGCTTCGTTGGTACATGGAAGGGTGATTGTCTCGGTAGTTTGTCGCGTGTGAAATCTCACGGTGCATTGCCTCTTCGTCAGGTCACGGATCAATAGTTATCAAGTTTTTCTTGGATCCTTCGAGAAGATCGGGCCACAAAGGTTGCTCTCGCGTAATCCGTGCATATCACACTTCTTGCGGTTTGTAGTAGTGTTTCTTATGTTATCTCTTGGGCATGATTCGATTAATTATCAATACTCCAATGGATGACAAAATTGAGGAGTTAGCTTTTTTATGTACTTGGGGGGGGGGGGGGGGGGTTAT
>LAPY01001072.1:35167-58911 GCA_000970635.1 Eragrostis tef
GCGGGGGGGGGGGGGCGAGTTAATGGTACAATAGTATATGACTCGAATTGTAGAGTCTTTATCGTAGTCAAGGGATTGAGTCTTGTAACCCATATATATTGCCCCGACTATTTAATCAATACAAGTCATATTCACAATATATACCACAGACTGCTTCTCCCGCACAATATATTAAAATCGTCTTTAATATATTTGCATCAAGCATATGGATGCATTACATGAAAGAGTACGATATGTCCACCAACAGGGCACCGCTCAGGCATGAATGCCATCATCTGTTGCCGCTATTATCTCGACATCACTACTGGGGCCTGGAGGTGACTGAGGTGGTGGGAGGGACACATTCCTTTTACAACAACACTCAAATTGTCCCCCGGTCACTCGAACAAAGTAAGTAAAATCCTTGGTAAATACACCGGTGCAATTTCTGCGACATTTATCAAGCTCAGGGTGTCTAACTTTTTCGCATCTGAGCTCCTCATGCACCTCCTTTGCAAATTGGCTGTTAATTATATAATCTGAATAGCTTAAAATTTAAGATCAATATCTGTCATGTACCTGCATATGTGATGGACAGGACTGTACAATACAATACCATAAGAAACATAGTAACAGCGATCAGGTGTGTGGCCCCTGTTGCCATGGTCTACTTGATAGTTGAATTTTTATATATCTTCTTCTGTTTCATGTTCATTTGGCACTCTTAGTTGATGGTGTTCATATAAAGCAGGAACATATCTTAAAAATCAATTGTTTGGTTTGTATTTATTATCTACATCAATGACCTCATATCTTAGTGTTAAGATTTGATATCTTCAGGGATACTAAAAATAAATGCGACCACATCTTGACACTTATTCATTTTCTCTTCAGCGGGGTATAATGGAATTGATTGCGTTTCCATTGGTCCTCAAGTCATTTTAATATCTTTATGTTATTAAAGTTGCATTTGAAATAAATATGATTGTATTGATTTTGTGTTGTTTTGCACTGTTTAAATGAAAAGATTATCATAGTTATTGATAATATATGATATCTTGCAAAGGTTCATTATTCTTGTATGATATTCAATTTTAGTGGAAGGCAATCTCCTCCATGGACCCGATGGTAAACAACTTTTGTGTTCCACATATAGCTGGTTTGTCATAAACCGCCCACGGTTTTGTTACGTTAATTCTAAAGGATGCTTCAAGGGTGCCAGATGTTAACCATCAAAGCCGTCAGACAATGAACCGACTGGTGATAAGCGTCTGCAATTGCCAATAGAAAGCAGTTGGCCATGCGACTGACAAAAATTGTTTTCACATTGCAGACGGACCTAGTTGGCGACGGACAGAAATTATTTTAAATTGCATTCGGTCGTGCTAGAGGCAGGGCTGGGCCGAGGGCCGAGCAGGTGCTGAAACTGAAGGTCGTCCTCGCACTGTTGGGTAGAGCAGGTGGCCTTCCTCCGCGTCATATGGCCAGCGGCTGCTGAGGTGGCCCTCCAGCTCCAGGAGAGAGTGGGAGACAAATGGACCCGACTTGGGATTCTCCCATCTCCCTTTCTCTATTTTCTTTCATCCATCAATAGAATAGAAGACATCACCGGTGGACATTTCTTGAGCTCGCCCGAGGGCTAAACAAGGCCGTGGCTGACCTCAAGTTTGATCAATGATCATATAAGGTGACGGGCACAAGCTCTGGCAAAGTACACTCACCTGCGAGGCACTCATGTTCAGCGGCTGCCCGAGGCACAACGTGCACGTTAATTTCAGGGTCACTGAAAGCAATCATTGAGGAAATGTGCACTCTCGAAGGCAGCTCTCATTTGAGAAGAGAAGTAACGATATCTTTCAGTCTGTGGCACATATGCACTTAAAGTCACATACATTCGCATGTCACATGACTTCTTGACCATCACTGGTTTACCCAAGTGGTTTAAGACACATAATACATGATCGTAAAAATGATTCATACGTATATAAACTCTGCCTCTTAAATTACCAAATGAATATTCATCTGCCAAAATCCAGATCCCTATTCTTGGAACGTGCAACGTTATTACAACCCATAATCTTCATCACCATCGTGGCCCATGGCAGGAAATTCACGCGTGTCTGCCTTGCTGTGCAGCCTCACATGTTGATCATCCTCCCGGGGAGGGTGATGCCATTGCCATATGGACTCGTTCACGAGAGGTATACTGTTGCTACTCTGATTGTTCAATAAAACTAGGAAGATATTCAAAAACCTCTTTTATGCATTATAAAAGAATTTACTGAAATATCACTGCATCATGGGGACATTGTAACACCCTGATTTTCAAATTTTGGAATAATGTAAAATTTGCATAGAATTAAATAGGATGTTAACATTTTTATTATGCAAAAGCTTTAGTTTCTAAATTAAATCAATTAATATAGGTTAGATAAATTGGTTGTCGCATTCATGCTGGTAGACTTGCAGCAGGGTTTTTATTTGTGTGTAAAGGAATTCTAAAATTCGAGAGAAATTCGTTTAGAATAGTACAGCTATGAAAAGTTTGATTTCTAAAATCTCTTTCTCACCGTCGTAGACTCAGTTTGTAGTTTTTCCCGTGTACAACTCGTATGGTAACAGCTGCCGGCTCCAATCGATCGGATACGGAGGTCCTACATGTATATCAAAGTGCTTCCCTCTCCTCTATATAAGCAAAATCTATTCTGCACCGAAACTTCTTATCCATGAGAAAACCCAACGCCGCCGCAATCCTGAGTCTACGAAGCCGATGGTCGTCGTTATGACGCCCCGGAAATCCCGTTTGCAGCGATCACCGCCAGCCTGCTTCTGATGAACGCCGACGACCGCCATCAACACCGACGCTGCAGCTTGGTTTCCGAAGGGAAGCCGACGATCTTTCATCCGCCGTCGCCAGATGTCGCCATCGCAAGTCACCATCAAGCCCTCTGCTACCTTTGCAAATTCCCTCGGTGAGAACCCCAAGTCCTTCACGTTGGTTCCAGTAGGTAGTTCGCCGTGCAGTTTCGTCCGTCTCCGGCAACCGTAGCAGCCATGGCGTTGCCGCAGTAGATAGTTGCTGCTGCAGCTTTTTACTTTCTTAGTTCTGTCGATAGTTCGATGCATGATGGCCAGCCCCAGATCGATAGATCTTTGCATGCATGCTGTTCAAGAGCTAATTAGTCCATGCTTTCCGTATAAAATACTCTTTTGCGTCAGCATGACGATAGGCTGGCGTAGGGGCCGTATTTCAGTTTAAACTAATCCTGTTAGTCACGTATACCATGACAGTTTTTCAGAAAAACCCTTGCATCTTGTTTATGTTATAACTTTTTCATGCGAACTCCGTTTTACTCGATTCTTGCGCTCACGCGATCATCACAACGTAGGCTTTCTGTTGATATGTTTAATTTGCCATAAATGTACTGTTTGGAATGTTTTCTTAGTCTTGCTTGTTGCTTGTTTGTCGGTACTATTGCGCGGACAGAATCGGTTCAAGAGATGTCATTCAACCTTCAGGACCAAGAATTTGAAGGGTTTGAGCAGCAACAATCGGAAGGCAAGTGCCTTTGATGCATTTTGATCCCTTCTAGAATGTGTCATTTATAAATTGCATACATATAGTGTGCATCCGGTTTCTTTGAAACCGGGTGTGACAGACATGAAACGGGGGAGTACAACACCGAGTGATCAAATTTGGCTTCCACGCACGAGAGAAGAGTATTCATACTTCATATCGTGTTTAGTGGGGGTAAATTACTGTTTCGAGATGAACGAACTCGGGTAATGATATAAAATCGTGGTCTGATTTTTGCGGGAAACCACAATTATTGTTTTTTAAAATAATATAATATCAAGTTGCTACCTGTACAGTTTGTCTGGAGCTCCCTGTTGCTGGTTCTTTGCTACGTTGCTCATTGTGAATCATGTGAAAGATATCCATTCTCCACTCTCTTATCTTATTAATGTTAAGGAAAGTACATTTATAATGATTTCAAGATTATACATTCATCCCACCAAAAAATAATATGCAAACTTGGCTCTTGGTTTGAGCTGTGATTAACTGGCTGATGTAACATCTTAGATTCGTCTGTCGCATGTATCATTGGGGGATTCAGAAGAGAGAAACAATAAGCAAGCTGCAGGGTTACCTGTCTATCTATTTATGCAACGGATAAAAAGAACATGCACACTACAAAGAAATAAGGGTATTGCCACGAGTAGTGCTGCAATAATAGAAATTTGGTTGCGACAGCTAGGTGTTGTCGCAACATTTTTGATATATAGTTGCGATGTGTGGACATTATTGCCACAAAACTACTTTCGTTACGAGAGGTATGTGTAATAGCCACGATCAGTAAAATAGTTGCAAGAGGTTGACATCTATTGCAACAAAAGATAATCGTTGCATCAATTTCAATATTTTTGTGGCAATACACTAACACTATTGCCATGATTGTCTTGTCGTGGCAATGGATACGTTCTATTGCAACAAAGTATTATCATTGTAAGTTATAAAAAGTTTGTTGCAATAGGTTTGATGCATTTTGATCCCTTCTAGAATGTGTCATTTATAAATTGCATACATATAGTGTGCATCCGGTTTCTTTGAAACCGGGTGTGACAGACATGAAACGGGGGAGTACAACACCGAGTGATCAAATTTGGCTTCCACGCACGAGAGAAGAGTATTCATACTTCATATCGTGTTTAGTGGGGGTAAATTACTGTTTCGAGATGAACGAACTCGGGTAATGATATAAAATCGTGGTCTGATTTTTGCGGGAAACCACAATTATTGTTTTTTAAAATAATATAATATCAAGTTGCTACCTGTACAGTTTGTCTGGAGCTCCCTGTTGCTGGTTCTTTGCTACGTTGCTCATTGTGAATCATGTGAAAGATATCCATTCTCCACTCTCTTATCTTATTAATGTTAAGGAAAGTACATTTATAATGATTTCAAGATTATACATTCATCCCACCAAAAAATAATATGCAAACTTGGCTCTTGGTTTGAGCTGTGATTAACTGGCTGATGTAACATCTTAGATTCGTCTGTCGCATGTATCATTGGGGGATTCAGAAGAGAGAAACAATAAGCAAGCTGCAGGGTTACCTGTCTATCTATTTATGCAACGGATAAAAAGAACATGCACACTACAAAGAAATAAGGGTATTGCCACGAGTAGTGCTGCAATAATAGAAATTTGGTTGCGACAGCTAGGTGTTGTCGCAACATTTTTGATATATAGTTGCGATGTGTGGACATTATTGCCACAAAACTACTTTCGTTACGAGAGGTATGTGTAATAGCCACGATCAGTAAAATAGTTGCAAGAGGTTGACATCTATTGCAACAAAAGATAATCGTTGCATCAATTTCAATATTTTTGTGGCAATACACTAACACTATTGCCATGATTGTCTTGTCGTGGCAATGGATACGTTCTATTGCAACAAAGTATTATCATTGTAAGTTATAAAAAGTTTGTTGCAATAGGAAAAAGGTTATTGCCAGAAACAAAGAATTGTTGCAACACGCAAAATCTATTGCAACGATTTTTGGCTTTTGCCACAATTTTCAATAAAAGTTTTCCACATCGTCAGAGAGGATAAAGAAATAATATTGCTATTGCATACATAAACAGCAGCACTAGTGTGGTGGTAAAGCGTCTTCTTCAAAACAAAAAGGTCTTGGGTTCAAAATGTTAGCCTGCAGTAATTGTTTTTTGCTTTTGTTGAATTTATTGCCACAACTAAAAATAGTTGCAATAGCCATTTATTGCCACAGTGAGTCGTTGTGTCTAATGATGATCGCAACGTTTTATTTCGTGGCAACAAACATATGTATTACAACCAAACAAAAAATGGTTGCCTAATCCTTTTGTCACGCTACTACTTGCCACGACAGCCCACGAAATGACTTTGGTAGCTATAGAAATTATTGCAACCATTTTGGCCCTATTGCCACGATATTTGACCGTGGCATTACCCCTATTTTCTTGTAGTGGCAGCCAGTTATTTGGATGTATGATGTGGGTAACAGGTCAACTGATCGATTCTCTATATTAGTGAGAGATTATTGCCAGGAAAAGGAATCACTATATGCACAATCATATAAGTCTAGTGTTACACAATTTTATATTAAATTAGTCACCTTGTTAATGTAGCATATGTGTAATAGCATGCTACATACCATTCAGACTTCAAAACAGAGCAGTGAGCTAACACATCAAGAAGAAGGCATAAATACTAAAGAGAGCAAAGCAACCTGTCCGTCTGAGTTCAAGAGAAGAAGGCATAAAGAGAGCAAAGCAACCCGTCCGTACGTCTTAATTGAAGAGAAGAAACGAATAAAGAGAAGAAAGGAGTAAAGAAAAGAAAGGAATAAAAAGAGCAAAGACGAGCGCTAATCTCGAGCAATGGACCAATGTCTGTGCCATGAAAGAGAGGACAAGAAATAACTTGTGGAGCCGGCCACATGACGGCCGGGGGCTCCATATTACACCTCCTTTTCTGCATGTTCCTGATGCCATCGTTTGTTTGTTGGCTTGCAGGATATGCATGTCCGTGCCTTGTTTAGTTGGTTCAGTGCCTGGTCGCAACGGAGGGTTGCAAAGAACTTTAAGCGTCGGTGATAAAGATGTCACAAATGACAACAGACTAATTAGAAGAAAGTTCCGGTTCTTCGGCGTTTCATTTGCAGAGTCTCTATAGAGACCAATGGTTATCGTGTTATAAAACAGAGGACAAAGAAGAAACACATGTGGAGCCGGCCACGTGACAGCCGGGGGCTGCACATTGCGCCTCCTTTTCTCCTTTTTTTTTTCTGGCGACGAAGGAGAGAGGAGATTTGAGCGGCAAGCGAAGCAAACACAGGACACACAAAAGCTCTGGCTTCTCTTGATCCTGCTGCGCTGCAACCATGATCGAGTTGTCGGCTGTCCTAAAGTTGCAAGCAAGCATAAACACAACACCACCTCTTTTATCTTTCCCTCGCTGATATATATCTATCTGCTGCTCTCGCTTCTCTCAGCCTACGAGACGAGCTTCCTAGCATTCACCGGAACCTCGAGCAAAAATGGAGGCGGTGGTGAGCTTGTCCGCAGCATCCTGGGAGAGCCGCTGCAGAAGCTGCAGCTCCTCGCCACCCAGTGCTCCTGCATCGTGGGGATGGGGAAGCAAGTGATCTTCTCCCATGACGAGCTCGCTACGATGCATGCGATGTTCCTCCATGTGGAGGCCATGGAGGAGACCGGCTCCGTTGACGTTCAGGTGAAGGCGTGGGGGCAGGACGTGTGGGAGACCTCCTACGACGTGGAGGACTGCGTCGACGCCTTCACGACCAGCCTCCGCCTCGCCCGCGCCGGTGGAGGTGAGCAGGGCCAGGGGCGTCCGCAGCAGAATCATTACTTTCTTCCGCATGAGCCCCCAGTTCCTTCTCACCATCCGCATTTCCAACAAAGGTACAAGATCGACATTGTTGCTTGTGGCCATTCTGGCAATCCGTCCCTCTATCCGTATTTTCCTACTCTGTTCACAGAAGAGACTGACCTCGTTGGCATTGCCAGGCCGAGTGAGGAGGTCAAAAGCTGGCTGCTGTCGAGAGGACATGATCTGGGGATTCTGGCTTTGGAGAAATGGGGAAAACAACTCTAACAAGAAGAGTCTACAACACAGCCTTCATTTTTTCCTTAAAAGAAACACAGCCTTCGTTTCTGTTTCCCAGAGACCGGATCTGTAGGAGGTGTTAGTACCTTGCATGGTGCAGCTCCTTCCAGAGCTTGATGGCATTGTACATTCAGGATGGACTCGAGATACTTCAACGACAAAGAGTATCTCTCAAATAGAAGGTTTGCGCGTGCATAATTGATTTTTCTTTTTTATTTTGTTTTATCAAAGAAAAGTCGTATGGTCAAAATTTGGTAACTAGTACTAGTAGTCTATAACTGTAGTTTAGTGGGGTCTAAACTAAATTGCTTCCCATTTGCCACCATTTTTTTCATTTTAAGGTACATTTTAATACCTGAATTCTTAGGGCTCTTCACACTAAAATCATGTTCTATTGTTGTTTGGGTTAGATTTGTCGTTGTTATTGATGTTATCTGGTCTAATGCTGAGTCGGATACCATAAAGTTTGATTTCCAGCAAATAAATGTGGTAGCAGATTGATCATCACTACACAGAATCTTCAAGTTGCTGAATCGTGTGTATTGCTTATGGATGGCCTTATTTACCGTATGCAGCCACTCGACATCCATCAGTCCAAAAGCTTATTTCTCAAGAAATGCACTATTTGAGTATGTGGTGAAAGACATACTAGAGAAATGTGTGGGCCTACCCCTTGCTATCATCTGTATATTCGGGCTGCTGGTCAGTAAACATGCTGTGAAGGAGGACTGGATCAAAGTGCAAGATTCCATCTCTTCTCAATTTGAGAACAAGGTGAATGCGATTTTAAAGATGAGCTACAACGACCTCGCACGATATCTGAAGCTGTGCCTCCTGCACCTAAGCATTTATCCAGAGGATTACACGATATAAAGAGATAGGTTAGTCAACAAGTGGATTGCAGAGGACTTTGTTAATGGAGAACTTGGACTAAGTGTCCAGGATGCCACCCACAGCTATTTTAATGAACTGATTGACAGATCTTTCATTCAACCTGACAACATTGGGAGCAATAGTAAGGCAACTGCCTGCAAGGTTCATGACCTTTTGCTTGAACTGATCGTTTCAATGGTAACAAAGTTGGCCGGTTGTACACCAATTATGATAACGAAATTTTCTACTGAGGCCATTGAAACGATCAGTCCTAGCAAAAGGTCATGTACCTTGCAAGCAGTTGCCTTACTATTGCACATTCCTTCAGGTATAATGAAAGATCTGTTGATTGAAATAGCTGTGGGTGGCATCCTGGACACTTAGTCCAAGTTCTCCGTGAACAAAGCCCTCTACAATCCACTTGTTGACTAACCTATCTCTTTATATTGTGTAATCCTCTGGATAAATGCTTAGGTGCAGGAGGCACATCTTCAGATGTTGTGTGAGGTCGTTGTAGCTCAACTTTAAAACCGCATTCACCCTGTTCTCAAATTGAGAAGAGATGGAATCTTGCACTTTGATCCAGTCCTCCTTCACAGCATGTTTACTGACCAGCAGCCCGAATATACAGATGATAGCAAGGGGTAGGCCCACACATTTCTCTAGTATGTCTTTCACCACATACTCAAATAGTGCATTTCTTGAGAAATAAGCTTTTGGACTGATGGATGTCCTTAGGTGCAGGAGGCACATCTTCAGATGTTGTGTGAGGTCGTTGTAGCTCAACTTTAAAACCGCATTCACCCTGTTCTCAAATTGAGAAGAGATGGAATCTTGCACTTTGATCCAGTCCTCCTTCACAGCATGTTTACTGACCAGCAGCCCAGATATACAGATGATAGCAAGGGGTAGGCCACACATTTCTCTAGTATGTCTTTCACCACATATTCAAATAGTGCATTTCTTGAGAAATAAGCTTTTGGACTGATGGATGTCAAGTGGCTGCATACGGTAAATAAGGCCATGCATAGGCAATACACACGATTCAGCAACTTGAAGATTCTGTGTAGTGATGATCAATCTGCTACCACATTTATTAACTGAAAATCACACTTTACGGTATCCGACTCAGTAGTAGACCAAATATCATCAATGACAACGACAAATCTAACCCAAACAACAATAGAACATGATTTCAGTGTGAAGAGTCCTAAGAATTCAGGTATTAAAATGTACCCTAAAATGAAAGAAATGGTGGCAAATGGGCATGCAAGCAATTTAGTTCAGACCCCACTAAACTGCAGTTATAGACTACTAGTACTAGTTAACAAATTTTGACCATACGACTTTTCTTTGGTAAAACAAAATAAAAAAGGAAATCAATTATGCATGCGCAAACATTCAATTTGAGAGATACTCTCTGATCCGTTGAAGTATATCTCGAGTCCATCTAGTGGATGTACAATGCCATCAAGCTCTGGAAGGATCTGCACCGCGCAATGTACTAAGACATTCTACAGATCCGGTCTCTAGGAAGCAGAAATGAATGTTGTGTTGTAGGGATTTGGTAGAAGGATGGAGATGCAAAAACCTGATCGCCTACCTATCCTTGTAGATGTCGCAGCGGGGCGTGGTTCCAGATGCCTGCTCTTCTAATACTTCTGTGCGTAAGTACTAGGATGGAGATGCAAGAGCGCAGTGATAGCAAGTAGAAAATATGGAGTTTTTTTTCAATTGTTTTCTCTGTTGTGTTCTGAGCATTTCTCTATAGGAACTCAGAGAGGAAGGAGAAAATATAACGGAAGAGTTTTTGTGTAATTAACTTCAGCCGTATGTTACTAGTAACATAGTATAAGTTTATTACTCTTTCAACTCTAGCCATTACTACCATGCATTGCAGTGAGTCATTAACCTGATGATCAATTCCTAAATCAAAACTTCTAGGAATGGCAAGCAAGAATGCATTTGTGTAGAACTTACAACTGGCACACATATCCTTCATGCTAATTTATTTCTCACATTTTCTCACATACAAATATTTAAATAGACACAAATGCCTATTAAATCTAGCAGTGCGTGCATTTTTTGCCATCCTAGCTAGCTCTAATTTTCCTTTTATGATTCAGCCAGTTGTGAGACACATAGCGCTCGCATAGACTACCCAAGTTTTTTGTGAAATTTATAAATGGGGAAAGCCACCAATATGCATTTGCTTGCATTCTCCTCTTACAAAACATTTATCATGCATGTGAGCAACATCAGAATCAAAGGAAGGACTAGCAATATGACTGAAATCGATTAATTTTATGATTGTAGCAACATGCATTTGACAACAATATTACTATGTTCCCAATATATGTTAACTAAACTAGGCATGGATCTGCACTTCAGACATCATCCATATTTATCTGGAAAGATGTTTGGGCTGATATTTATTCCTTAACAACAAGCATTGGCGTGACTCTGAAATGACTAGGTGTCATCCAAATCCTTGGTGAGACAACGACAAAGCATTAGGTACTTAGGAACAAGATGTCTGTTAATCCACATCATTGTGACTCATCGTTATTTGCTTTCTTTCTAACATATAAATCTATCTAGTTTTTGTAAACGCCATACCTTTTACTTTATTGATACAAGACACACGAAGTAAGTCACCGAAATGCCTACCCCCATTCGATTCAACTTATTTGGTTCTATATATAACGCGAGAACAGGATAATACACCTAATCGATAATTCAACCCCTACTTTTGTCCAACTTAATTTTTCAGGCAAATCTTCTTTGTATGTGACCGAAAGATTAGTTTTGAACAAGTACTAAAGTTTATTTTCTCGATGGTCTTAAAAAAAGTAGTTTAGTTTTCTTCATATGTGTTTAGGTGTTGCATCAATCCACATTGTAGCACAACTTGTATCTCAAACTTGTGGACCGCATGTGATTGCTCTCTAGCTTGCCCCTTTGGCCTTTTTGAACCTCACATCGAATAAACCTTATTAACATCGCCCAACAAGGCTCTTCTGATCCCTTCTTTTCCCGACAGCGAATCTAGAAGACCCATTATCCCATTCAAATGATCCACCATTAGAACCACGAAGTACATAGAGCACTGGCTTTTGCATTGCCGCATAGCCACCACCCATCTGTCATCCGTGCATCATATGAGGAACCTCTCTAGCATGGTGGCCCATAAGACGTGTACCTGTCTGATTGGCCTCTTGCCCCATAGCAGCAGAGTGAGTGTGCTCTGGACCTTAAGTCATATGGCTATTCGAGCTGCAGGTGAACCCATCAATGACCATGATGTGTGGCAGAACAAACTCTGGAATGAAATCATATTTTTTTCTTGTTGTTACATCACATGCAAGTGATGCAGCACATACCAAGGATGAATATGATTTAATTTTTTACACTCGAGAGTTGGTTTTACCACACAACATGCCCATTAATAGATTTCTAAGTAGCTCGAATAGCCACGACTTGAGGTCTACTCACGTCAGCACAAAGGAATCAATCTCATGTGCCTGCCATACCAAAGAGTTTCTTCATCTGGTTCATTCACAATAGCTTGGTGATGGCCAAGTGGCGAAGCAAAAGCCAGCGCTCTCTATATCTCATAGTTCCCATGGTGAACCATTTGAACATGATAATGCATCTAGACAGGAGCCTTGGGTGGTCTACAAGTGCAACATTCTGCTTTTGAAGAAACTATTGTGTCATGTACGTAAAAGACAATGATAACGCAATGCTTGGCGCCAAGCCTGAAGCAAAACACGCCATCATGGTGCTCAACAAGGGCATTAGCATTATGTGGAGTGGTTTTTGTGAATGTAAATGAGAATGGCTAATATGGGGGAAACCTACCAATGTGTATGTGCTTGCATTCTCCTCTTTCGGAGCATTCAGCAAGTGGGCAACATCAGAATCAAAGGAAGGACTAGCAATATGATTGAAATTGATTAATTTTATGATTGTACGTAGCAAGATGAAATTGACAACCACATAATTTTGTTCCCTATACATGTTAACTAGCTTGGGCATGGATGTGCACTTCAGGGATCACCCGTATTTATACGAGAAGAATTTTTTACTGGTATTTATTCATTAACAAAAAGCATTGACGTGGCTCTGAATAAATGACTAGGTGTCATCCAAATCCTTGGTAAGACAACAACAAAGTATTAGGTACTTAGAACAAGATGTCTGTTAATCCACATCATTGTGACTCATCTTTATTTGCTTTCTTTCTTTCATATAAATCTAGCTAGTTTTTGGATGTAAACGCCATGCCTTTTACATTATTGATAAATGAGTCACAAAAATGTCTATCCCCAACAAACTACAATCGATTCAACTTTGGTTCTATGATGAGAACAGGATAATAAACCTGATTGATAGTTCATCCCCTACTTTTGTCCAACTTAATTTTTGAAGCAAATCTTCTTGTATGTGACTGAAAGTTTAGTTCTCAACAAGTACCAATAAGTTTAGTTTTCTTGATGGTCACAAAAAAATAGTTAATTTTCTTGATATGTGTTTAGGTGTTTCATAAAACACATTCTAGCACAACTTGTACCTCAAACTTGTGGACCACATGTGATTGCTCTCTAGCTTGCCTCATCAACATCGTCGGAAGAAGGCTCTTCCCTAGCTTTCCCGGGAGTCAATCTTTCTTTATTTACCAATACTGATATATGCATGTTTGCCTCCAAGGATGTGGTAATTGTGGTGGTGTTGTGTATGGGTGTGGGTGGGTTGGGGTGGGGATAGAGGAAATGAAAATGCAAAATTAAATGTGAGCTTGGAGAAAAATAGTATATTAAATAAATGGACGGAGAACGCGGTACAAACCATTTACCTGACAGGTTGTGTGTTTGAATCCAATTCTTAAATGATAGCAATGTCAAGAAAAGCATAGATAATATTATTGTTGTGGATCCTATCCTCCAACATCTCCTCACTAGTAACGAGTGCGGAGGGTTTGAGAATGATATCAACATTAACCCACCACAATTATCACATCACCATCAACATACTTTACATACTCTCTCCGTCTAAAAATATAAAGGATGAAGGTTTCGTCAAAGTCGAACTTTTAAAAGTTGGACAGTCAATACTTAGATATTCAGAAACATTAGCAAAGTCTAAATTATAAAATCAGATTCACTGTAATCATAATATATAATTCTTTTTATTTAAAATATTTTATTTTTATAAATATTGTTGGCTAAAGTTGAAAAGTTTGACTTTGACCAAGCATTCTATCCGTTATATTTTGGGACGAATGGAGTATCTCCTTATTGTCTTCATATGTGCTTATGCTTGAGGAATGTCTATATGCCGATAGCAGAAGTCCTTTTGTTGTTCTTCTAATTTCTTAATGAACTTACAGCTTTGGGTGATGTGTACAATGGGTTTGTTTTTTCTACTAAGGTTGCGACCCAGTTGCCGGCTAGGCTTCTTGTGCTTTGATTCATTTCAAGCAGTCCTAGCTCGGTATACACAACATCATCTTCGCTAGGCCTCATATTACATCGTTCTGTGCATTTAAGAACTTTTTGAAGAACCGTAAAAGGACCCAATGATATAATCCATCACGTTTGTTTTGAAGGACGTTGAACCTCGGATACAAAATATATGTCTCTCCACTTGTCCATTGCTCTTCAAGCTAGCCTAGGTACCAAGACGATCTCTTGGGAATATGTCCATAACACAAGCACCCGCTCGCCACATGCTCCAAAACTCCTTTGTCAGAGGGAACTTTTCTTGTCACAAGATAAGCGACACCCTCTTCTCTACCAGAGAACATTTTTTTATTTTGCGAAGATTGATTTTACAACAGGACAAGGTTTATTTTAGAGGAGGGAACGAGCTCGTATTTTCTCCAAAGAAAGCGTTGGTGCCACTTGGTCTTCATAGAAACATGTTCTCCACTAATCATTCGTACATATAAGTAGCGTTCCTATTACCACAAACTTATCTGCACTCCTGTGGAAATAACAAAAAAGAAAATCTTATATCTGCACTTCCACGGTAGCTGATTTCTATCTCCTAGTGTTTACAAGAGCATCTATCTTTTGCGTTTAGTAACTTTCAACAAGAGAAGTTGTGGACACCTTTTGTTACCCTTGGATCAGGGCATCTCATTTCACTTTCACAATTAACTCTGCAAACTTAATTTGCAATGCACTAGCAACGAATTATGGCATACTCATGACTCAATCTTAGTCTAGTTCACTTATAAAACTTCAACGAATATGTTGTATGTTTTTAAATTTTCTTTGAAGTAGTAATAAAATAAATTAGCTAGAGCCTTTAACGAATGGTCCGAGCCGCACACAGAAACCGTACCATGCTTTTGATGGACCGCCACCTACATCCCTCCTTATGGATAAGGCTATCAACAGCTTAAAAGTCAAATTATCAAAATTTAAATTGTTTTGGCAGAAGCTTCTTCACACATTACGTACGTGGCAGTTACCCTGCTTACTACGTCTGTCCAATCCAAATCTTCTATGGAGCCGGTCCAATCGAGTTTTCATGCTACCTAATACTGTCGAGTTGTTGACAAGGCAATTGCGCTTTGCTTCCAAACAAGATTTCAGTTAGGTTGAAGCGTAGCCTTTTGGAGCAGTGTTCAAAAGTCAGACCTGGAAATAAGATGCGAGGTCTCAAGAAGTCACTGATTGTTTGACTTTGACCAAGCATTCTATCCGTTATATTTTGGGACGAATGGAGTATCTCCTTATTGTCTTCATATGTGCTTATGCTTGAGGAATGTCTATATGCCGATAGCAGAAGTCCTTTTGTTGTTCTTCTAATTTCTTAATGAACTTACAGCTTTGGGTGATGTGTACAATGGGTTTGTTTTTTCTACTAAGGTTGCGACCCAGTTGCCGGCTAGGCTTCTTGTGCTTTGATTCATTTCAAGCAGTCCTAGCTCGGTATACACAACATCATCTTCGCTAGGCCTCATATTACATCGTTCTGTGCATTTAAGAACTTTTTGAAGAACCGTAAAAGGACCCAATGATATAATCCATCACGTTTGTTTTGAAGGACGTTGAACCTCGGATACAAAATATATGTCTCTCCACTTGTCCATTGCTCTTCAAGCTAGCCTAGGTACCAAGACGATCTCTTGGGAATATGTCCATAACACAAGCACCCGCTCGCCACATGCTCCAAAACTCCTTTGTCAGAGGGAACTTTTCTTGTCACAAGATAAGCGACACCCTCTTCTCTACCAGAGAACATTTTTTTATTTTGCGAAGATTGATTTTACAACAGGACAAGGTTTATTTTAGAGGAGGGAACGAGCTCGTATTTTCTCCAAAGAAAGCGTTGGTGCCACTTGGTCTTCATAGAAACATGTTCTCCACTAATCATTCGTACATATAAGTAGCGTTCCTATTACCACAAACTTATCTGCACTCCTGTGGAAATAACAAAAAAGAAAATCTTATATCTGCACTTCCACGGTAGCTGATTTCTATCTCCTAGTGTTTACAAGAGCATCTATCTTTTGCGTTTAGTAACTTTCAACAAGAGAAGTTGTGGACACCTTTTGTTACCCTTGGATCAGGGCATCTCATTTCACTTTCACAATTAACTCTGCAAACTTAATTTGCAATGCACTAGCAACGAATTATGGCATACTCATGACTCAATCTTAGTCTAGTTCACTTATAAAACTTCAACGAATATGTTGTATGTTTTTAAATTTTCTTTGAAGTAGTAATAAAATAAATTAGCTAGAGCCTTTAACGAATGGTCCGAGCCGCACACAGAAACCGTACCATGCTTTTGATGGACCGCCACCTACATCCCTCCTTATGGATAAGGCTATCAACAGCTTAAAAGTCAAATTATCAAAATTTAAATTGTTTTGGCAGAAGCTTCTTCACACATTACGTACGTGGCAGTTACCCTGCTTACTACGTCTGTCCAATCCAAATCTTCTATGGAGCCGGTCCAATCGAGTTTTCATGCTACCTAATACTGTCGAGTTGTTGACAAGGCAATTGCGCTTTGCTTCCAAACAAGATTTCAGTTAGGTTGAAGCGTAGCCTTTTGGAGCAGTGTTCAAAAGTCAGACCTGGAAATAAGATGCGAGGTCTCAAGAAGTCACTGATTCAGTTCTGATCACTAATATATGTGCAACTTGCTTGATATTTGCATCGAACTGCCATAGCTTATCAGCTTGCTCTTGCCGCCGTACTGCTGCGTATACTCCATTCAGATAAGCTTGCTTACGACGCACTGACTCGCCGACCATTTGTCAAAGAAAACAAGAACTGCACGGATTGATCGTGCCAATGGACTTATGATATTTGACAACGCGTTCTTGTCGCCTCTCCACCACCCAGAGGGTTGAGATATGCATGGCGGCTGTCAGCGAAACAAGTTGACCTTGGCACTCTCCGCCTCTTCGTCATGCCGAGGGTCTTTCCAAGAAGGGGTTGTGTATCCACCAACATTAGTTTTTCACGTTAATATGTTGCTGAAATCAAAGACAGAGGATGGGAAAATGAAAAGGATAGCGTACGTGGCTGCGGCCGAGAATGGAGACCAGATATCCACTGATTATTTTTCCCAGATATTCAAGTGACCGCGAGACTCCGCCATATAAGAACTATACGGTACATATTACATTTTTAAGTACCCAATGTTATACATACTTCATCAATCTTGGTCCTCACAGAACACAAACGCAAATCCCGGTCGCATTCTATATATTGCAACGAAATCGCCGTTATACATAACGAACAAGTGTTGCTTCGTCTTCCTCCTGTCCTCCATTCCATCCTCTCGTTCTTTCTCAAGAAGCCCGGCAGCCATTCAAGGTTCTTGCTTGCTTCTGGCACACAAAGCTTGGAGTGCCGAGGCAACGATCCTCTGCTACAGGTAGGTTCATTAATTCTCCCTTTCTCCTCAGCATTCAGCAGGTTAGCTTTCGGGCCTGATTTTGGCGGTAGAATAGGATTTGAGGCACCGTGTCCCTGCTGGTCTCGTGGGAACTATCATGGCTGTTGAAGGGTTGTTGCTGGTGAACTTTGATTCCATCCCTTAGCTTTGATTGCTGCAGAATATGGGTGGTCATGCGCCCATCCCAAGCTCCAAGTCAGAGTCCAAACTCCAAACTTGCAAAAACAAAAAGAGCCATTTTGCCAAGCTGCTTGGATATTGGAGCTGAAATTTTTCTATCCATTTGCGATTTGTTCTACCAGTTCCTGCTGCATACAAAATGCATAAAGCTACCTTTTTCTTTGGCATTTGCTACGAAGCATAGCTAGAGGAGTTAGGAGGTGAGGTATTCTCCAGTGCAGTTACGAGGAGCCATATTTCTACGCCGGTGGACTCAACATGGGGAGCCGGTCAAACCGGCTGTGGCAACAGGAAGAACAAGCTCACAGAGTTAGACTAGGAGAAAGTTGAGTTTTCCGTTGATTGAAAAATTAATCGACCCAAGTTTTTTGTTTCCCGGTTACAATGGGGTGGGGGTGCTTTGTTTTACCTTATTCTTTTATAATTCTACCTGAGTCATGTGCTGGTTGACTTGAACAGATTCAGCTTGGCAGAATTTTATTCTTATTTGTTAGACTTTTGTACAACCAGGAAATCTAATAGTTAAAATTACTCTGGTGGTGATTCATGTATCAATGGAAGGGCTTAAAACACTTGGTCAGATAAAAGTCTAACAAATAGGTCTACTCTGAAGTATTTTTCAATTTTATTTTGGTCATTACTGAAATAAGGGCACCAAAGTTCTGTTTTCGTGATTGAACTGTAGTTTTTTTTCACAGTTTTTTTTATATCTTGTTTATATTTGAGCTCCCCCCGATCTGGTGATATGTTTAGACAAACGCTATATGTCATAATCTTCTCCCTTGATTATTCCTTGATTGGTCAGTGAGTTACTTCTCTGTTATGTTGTAGATCATTAGGCACAGTGTAAATGGAAACTAGCTAGTGGCGGTTAATTGTCATCAGATCGCATGGTCATTGGTACACATATGATAACTGTATTTGGCAACTCACATTATGTCGCTATTCTACAGATATTGGGGCAATGTTTTATAAAGAAACCTGCTCTCACATCATCACTAAAACGACCAAGGCTCTGTATTCCACCAACCAAAACCACTCTGCGGCCTTTCACTATCGGATGACTTTTGATAGGGCGAAAACAACAACCACAGAGAAATCAAAGTTGAAGAATCTTATTTCAGTACCATTCAAACCTGTGTCCCAGGCAATTCCCACTGGTGATGGATATCATGAACCTTTTTGTTTGGATCTCCACCACTCATAGCAAATAAGCAAATCAAATAAACAACTCTAGCCAATTTGTGTTCAAGAGGAGAGTATTAATAAGATCAAAAAGATACTTGGTGCCACATTGGACAATGCTTACACTAAGCGAACCACTTGCTCAACCACAGGCGTCCCTCTGTGCTAGAATGCAGGTCAAGTTTCAAGCTGAGCAAAGGCATCCTTTCAACACCATGATTCAAAAGGAAAGCAATTCTAGCAGTGTGCTGATACCAGGCTTGCCAGAAGATCTTGCAAAGATATGCCTTGCGCTTGTGCCTCGGACCTATTTCCCAGTAATGGGTTTTGTATCAAAGGGGTGGATGAAATTCATCGAGAGCAGAGAGTTCATTCCTGTTAGAAAGGAGGTTGGGAAGCTTGAGGAATGGATTTATGTCCTCACAGCTGAAGCACAAGGGAAGGGAAACCGTTGGGAGGTGCTAGGGAGCCTCGATCAGAAGAAATGGATACTCCCTCCAATGCCCGGTCCAAGGAAAGCTGGGTTTGGTGTGGCAGTTCTTGATGGAAAACTGTTTGTGATGGCTGGCTATGATGCTGATAATGGCAAGGATTTTGTTTCCGATGAGGTTTACCGATATGATGCTTGTCTCAACAGGTATGCTTTGATCTTTGTAAAATACCAAAGGATAGTGCTACTCTCTTGTTAATTTAGTGCATCAGTTGTTAAGCGAAAAGATTAGAGTTCTCACTCTTTCATTTCTCTGATGACAGCGACTTTCTTAACAGAAAAATAATTAGGCTCTTGAGTGAATGGAAACTCATTAGTTTCTATCTGCCAAAATTCCAGGTGGGCTGCCGTTGCCAAGTTGAACGTTGCACGACGCGACTTTGCCTGCGCAGAGGTGGACGGTGTGATATACGTGGCTGGTGGATTTGGACCTGCTGGTGATAGCCTCTGCAGCGTTGAAGCATACAGTCCACAGCAAAACAAATGGACACTGATCGAGAGCCTTCGCAGGCCGAGGTGGGGCTGTTTCGCCTCTGGTTTCAACGGCAAGCTCCACATCATGAGTGGGCGTTCAAGCTTCACCATTGGCAATGCCCGCACCATAGACGTCTACGATCCCCATCGTCGTGCCTGGGATGAAATCAAGCGAGGCTGTGTGATGGTCACTTCCCATGCTGTTGTTAACAAGAAGTTGTTCTGCATAGAGTGGAAGAACCTATCGACGTCTACGATCCCCATCGCCGTGCCTGGGATGAAATCAAGCGAGGCTGTGTGATGGTCACCTCCCATGCTGTTCTTGGCAACAGGCTGTTCTGTATCGAATGGAAGAATCAGAGGACAGTTGTTGTCTTCAATCCGGAAGGCAGTTCTTGGCAGAGGATCCCGGTGCCGCTTACGGGAAGTTCTAGCACTCGGTTTTGCCTTGGCGTGTTCCGCGGGAAGGTGCTGCTGTTCTCGGCGGAGGAAGAACCTGGGTACCAGACGCTCATGTATGACCCAGCTGCTCCGAGAGGATCTGAATGGCAGACATCCAAGCTTAAGCCGTCTGGGTTGTGCATATGCAGCGTAACCATCGAAGTTTGATCCTACGGCTTGGCGAAAATGGCACCTTGTGTTCTACTTCCTCTCTGCAGCATCAGTCAGAGGATCGTGCTCCTAGGTGTATAAAAGTAGCTTGTAACTTCGAATTCTACTTCTTTGTCAATGAATAGGGAGAACTATTGACACTGATTCCAAAAGGACATGCACTTTGATCCTGTGGTTTTTGTGAAGTATCAAACTAATGTCTTTGTTGCACAGATTTCTAATTTTGATTATTTAATCGAAGAAGATATTTTTATCCATATGTGTATGATCCACCGCCTTCTAGTGAACAAGCACTCAATTGGCATAGTTTTTGAACCGAATAGCATGCCGAAGTTTCGTTTCTATGTTGCATAGTTATGAAAATTCACTCCTAAATTTTCAATAGAGGTTCAAAAATTGGTGCTAGGAGCATAGGACCACCATGTAGAAGATAAAGCAGAAGACTTTGGTCTTTGGGCCAGGCTACAAAGCAGAGCTAAAGTTTAAAGAAGTTGGGCTGAAAGTGGAAGATTGGGATAATGGATGGAGACCATAAGTAGTAACTGGGCCATCATGTTTCCTCAAAAAAAAAAGAAACAAAGGGGTCATCATGCAACTTGTTATTGGGAGCAAAAAAAAAATTATGAGAGGCAATTTTTCTCTCCTCCTCCAACAGTCATCCCCTAAAAGTTGATTAAAAGACTTTTTGATTAGGCCACATCAGCATTTGGGGCCACAAAAACATTAACTTCATAGGAAAAAGATGAGATAGGAGCCATAATTCTTCTCCTGTTTGTAGCTACAAATGAGAGGAGTTTAGGGGCTATGAAAAGACTGGAGGTGGTTTTGGGGGGCTGTTGCAGATGAATTTTTTTTATTGAATCCTAATATTTTGATTTAAAGTAGGTTTATGGGGCTCTCTTGGAGATGCTCTAAGTTTTCTTCCTTTGATATTGAATTTAAAAAATACAAGAGATAAAGGGACCATATTGTCTATTACCATATTGCCTATTGTTCAGATATTTGGTTCATTCCATCCATGGATCATGTATTTCAGAATGCATTATTGAGTTTGATCGTACAGTTATGTAACATTGCCACCTTTCAGGTATTTCTCTCAGCTGAAAAAATGCATAACGAATCGAAATAACATTTCCAGAGATAGATGGTCAATCCCATAGTTCTTTTTATCCTGAAGAATGTGATTAGTTTCGAGCTCTTCTTTTTTTAGTTAACTCATGAAAAAAGACTTGACTTATCTTGATACATTTAATAGCAAAGATGGGGGACCACGAAGGCTTCTTGAATAAGCGTCATTTGACATCGCAACAGTAGATGGTCCAGCAGAAATAGCCAGAACAAGACTCGATTAAGATTTATTAGATAAAAGAGAAAAGTAAGCATCTCTATTTCGCTCTACATTAGCTTTCCTTTTCTTGTTTTCACACCTCTATACGGCACCAAAACCTCCTTCCGATGGAAGAGGAATGGAATAATTATATGTACACGCACTGTAAGACCCTGTAGAAATATTTCTTTCCCACCAACTAATATTCTGACATCACAGGGGTCTTTTACTTGTGCACCTGCTCTTTTCTCGTGTCCATGCACATCTTAAAACTATGCTTCCAAATTGATCTCGGAAAGCAGCCTGACTTGGACGATTTCTTCACTTTCCCACCTTTGCGAGAAGCCTTCAGGTGCTCTTCAGCATGGACAGCGCTATCCTCCAAATAGCTACTGACATCGGTGGCACAGTCATCTTCATCATCGTAATGCTGCTTCGCTTGGAGAAGCTCAATAAGTCTTTGCTTCTTTTGAACTAGAGAAGGCTTCGTTATGTCTACCGGCATCCCCTGACTGATGAACGTCGTCTGCCTCTGATGATTTGGGGTGCTTCCTCTTGATGGAGTGAAATCTTGAGACACAAGATAAAGAAACATGTCATGACTCATGAATGCATAAAAAATAATTTGCATGGCACCGATGCATGTATATAGTCTCTGTTTGAGTTTTTTACCTCCTCTGACGCTGTAAAAATCGTCGTCACTGTCAGAGTCTAACCAAGGCCTCGCTTCAAAGAATGACTCATCTTTGCTTCCTGGCACAATCAATAAGATGTTTATTAGCACAAAAAAATCTTCACGGTTTTCTAACGTTCGTGCATTTACATTAGGAAGATCCATTGCAGTTGAAACAGACAGAGCAAATGCCTTTGAACTGTATGCTCAGCAGCACCAAGTGTGAAAGAAAATCCAGTAAAAAATATAAAAATGTGGAAATAGAATCCAACTGTTTGCATAGGTGGCAGCATTCACATCGAAAGGTCAACGAATATCACAGTTCCAGGGTGTGGATTCCACTTTGTCAGGAGGAACGGAAACGAGTGATTTTTTGTTGTTTTTATTGCTAGTTTTATTATACAGGCTATTGTCGAATATGACATATCTATCTGCATAAACAAACTGCAACCCTGAAGTATTAAAACCATGTTTTTGGAAATTAATTTCCTGAAGGGTACAGCTGGTCCGCTGATTGTGGACAGTACGTTATATTGCAGAAAAGGTGAAATACGGACCTCATCAGGATATCATTAACTCAGACAGCGCAAGCACTTCCTACATAATCCCAATCCATGTATTTCCTAGTAGCATTTCAACGCTTTGATTCCGGCCCATTATGTCGATGAAACGTACCGCAGTACGTACCTAGGCTGCATTTGTGCAGCACATGTGCTGTGTGCTGGACGCTAATCACCCGACGGTCCGTCCAATCAGGTGATCTAACGCGGGAACTATTTGGTGGGAGCCCTGATCACACACCACCGTTTTTTTCCCATTGACGACTCACCACATCGACAACGGACCGATTCATCCTGATCCTACCGAACGGAATGGACAGCACAGACTGATGCGGTTGTAGCTAGGATACGCAAACAGCACACTCAACCAACCCTCCCTGTTTGATGGAATCTTGCGCCTGTCCTGGTGCTAAAGGCGGGTCAGTTAATTGCGAAATTGATTTGTATGATGCTGTAGTAACCCCTCCCGTAAGGAAAGTTGTAAAGGGCAATAGTACGTTAGAAAAAAAAAAGAACAGAGTGAGAAAGAACAATGAGAATGGAGGAGAACTCCATGGTCCGGCAATGTTTGCATGGACGGTATGACGAATCGAGAAGAAGCAAGGCAGCAACGACACACAAGCTGCACGGGTCATGCATTCTGACGCGGGGAAGAAAACAACAAGAAGAAGAAAAAAAAATAAAGAATAAGAAAAGAAAAGAAAAGAATAACGGTGCAAAGGGCGTACCGTTTTCCGAACCGTCGCGATCTGGGCCTCCAACGGCGGTGAGCGCCCCCGTCGCCGGGAG
>LAPY01001072.1:59292-71443 GCA_000970635.1 Eragrostis tef
GTGGGCGCCCCGCCCGCCGGTAGGCGGGCCGTGTCGGCTGTGCCGGCGAGGGGAGAGCTTTTCGAGGAGGCGGGCTTCCTGCTGGCCGCGACCCGGAGGCTCATCGTGCGCGCGCGACGCAGATTGTGGGAGCCGATCGCGATCGTGGCGGCCACACAGGTCCCTTGTTCCCCGCACCACGCGCACTCGGTCGAAAAGTACCCGCCGGCGATGGGATTGTGTACGTACGAAGGAAGGAAGCTCTCAGGCTCGCGAGACCGCGCAATGGCGAGAGAGTTGGATGGGTGGCGGAGGGAGGAGGAGATCGCGCGAGGACGGTGGAGTTCGAGTGGTGGTGTGAAGAAGAGGGGGCTGATGGTGTTGGCGCCGCGTGCGACCTCTCGCTTCCCTCCCCACGACAGTTTGCGAAAGGGATGGATGGATGGATGGAAGGAAGGAATCGGAGGAGGAGGAGGAGGCCGGCAGCGAGCGCAGGGGAGCGTTTTGATGACAACGGATGGCTCGTGGGCGCCGCGTGCGTGGCGAGCGCGTTGGGAGGCGATCGCGCCGGGGCCGTGTCCCGCGTCGAGGCAGGTAGGCGGCGCCGATCGTGTCGCGCATCACGCATACTGTTCGATTCGTGATCTCCGAACAACCCAGTCCAATCCAATCCAATCCAACCGCGCCTCGCTCCGCGCGCGATTTGCGTCGGGGAAACCGCGTGCGTGCGCGCCGTGTCCCGCTCTTGTCTTCCTTTCTTTGTCTCCCACAGTAGGTGGCACCACCCAACGTGCTGTGTGCTACTGATTATGCCTCGTGGAACTCGAGTTGCACGTCCAAACTGATTATTATGCTATGCGTTCGGTGGGTAGTGGCGCTCCAGTGCTCCACTGACACGTTGTTGGCTATTTTATTTCGTTCCTTTTGTTGTGCGTCCATTGTTATTCGCCTATCCGCCCTCCTGTTCGAGTTTTGTCGTATAATTATCCCCTGCACCTAACAGGCTAACACTCTGGACACATGTCATTTTCCTGCAACTGAAAATATCAAAGGACAATTGGTGAAGTACATTTTCAAAGAGTGGAGGTCCAGAATAACAAGAAGCGTCTGAAAGGCCAGATTTTTCCAAGTACATTTTGTCAACCAGTGGCGCTTCGAAATAATTTTCGGGAAAGGCCAGATTTTACGACCATGCAAGAAGCGCCGCCTCCGTGTTCAGACTATAATTAAGTTTTGCTATAGTTCACCTGGAAATTATTTTTACCATTTTTTCTCCCTTGTTTACTACTCACATCTGACCATGTATATGCATCATATAATTAATTTTCTTTACACCTGACAACATACTCGTAATTCTGCAAAATTATAATATCACAAAGACCAGACTTTAGGACCGCGTAAAAAGTACCTCTTCCATATTCAAAATACAAATTTTTCTTGGTCTCTGGAAAATACTTTAACAATTTTCTTTTTGTTTTTCCTTCATGTCCTACTCACATCCTACGTACCACATATATAATAGTACAACTAAGTCTTTCCATCATGGTCAGCTATTATTGGTTCTCCTGATGGACTGAGCCCGTGGCCATGAAATTTTCCCTTTGCCTAACCGCACACGTGTAATTGTTGCAAAAAATACAATTGCAAACTGGTGCAAAACAAATATATGGCGCGTGGCATCGTTCATTGACTCTGCGATCTCTCTCTCTGAACGATCAAAACGGTGTGGAAACTGTGACACTTATATGCGCCGCTGTCTCATTTGTCAACCTGTAACAGAGACGTACGTGAGAGAGAAGACTTCTTTGTCCGTGGCCTTCTGGCTCCTCATCAGGTACTTGCTTCTCTGATCAACCTCCATCCAAACCTTTTGGTGTTGTAATCTCGTGAGATGGTTTCCTTGCCCAAGAATTAGCACGAAATATTTCAGTACGCGGCATATATATGTTCATAGTTTGGCACCTTTTCGACAGGTGTAAAATCAGGGTGAGAGGCCCAACGATTTTCCAATTCGATCTGGAGGGGGTGGGTAAGTGCTAGTTGGACCTGTTCGATGCTATGAGGTCCATTCATAGAAGCCCGCACACGATTTGGGCGCCCTTAATTTGGAGAGTGCGAGGCCCATTAGAAAAGAATGGATGGACCCGTAGCCCATGTTCCTCTGCATATATACGAGTATAGAAGTTCGACTGACTTGAGTGAAGGTGAGAGTGAGACTGTCAAAATTTGTTTTTACGGAAAGGGAGATATTATTTGCACTTTTGCAGCCTCTAAATTCCCTTTTTTTGCGACTGAGTGCGGCAAGTACAAGTTATCTTATTTAATCCTAAGTACACAAGCAATGAAGAACTGTCATATTTTTTTATAAAAAAATACTGATGGGAAAAACGCCCCAGAAGTTCTGGCGTATGCTACTAGTATCAATTTATGCAAGATGCTTAACAAGCATCAGAACTTCGTCGTTTCTATTATGATTTTTTTCTATTTTGATTATTCTCTCCACCATTGAGATTCATTGACGGCGACGTTACATCAACCTAGGTAAGATACTGTGCACGATGTATCTGGACATGGCAGCTGCACCGAGTAGTAAACATAAGATACCTAGCAGAGTATAACAAGTGTCCCTACAGGTCCACATGCATGGTCGCCCATGTCCGTTCACAGTGGAATGAACGGCGCCAAAGAGCAGATACGAGCCCCATGACGCCGGCGGAAACCAAAACAAACATGACAACGAATCGAAGCAGGTCTCGCCGACTCGTCCCCGTCGATATATCCAAGTCGAACGATCCCATCTCTTGCAATGCGAACGCATGGGCATCCCATACATGCGTGAGCCGCGACCTGTATACGCCCTCCCTGAACCATTAATTATTTTTAGTGCAGGCCTCGATCTGGATTCGGCCGGGCCGGCGTGAGGACCGAGGAAGGATGCATGGTGTCCACGCACGCACACACACGTTCTAGAGTCTGGTCAAGTCTCATCACGTACTACTTTCGTTCTTAAATTGATGTTGTCGTTGATTTTTGAGTTACGTTTGACCATTCGTCTTATTCAAAATTTTTTAAAATTTATCAAATATTTTGTTATGATTTGTTTTATCACTAAAGAAATTTGGAATGTAGCTTATAATTTTGTATATTTAAACAAGTATTTTGAATATCAATTTAAAAACAAAGAAAGTACTACATGTTGCTGTGTGACTGTGATCGAGCTTAATTTGTGTACTCGTACTGCTGCATGCGTGCTGAGATGGAGCTCCATACGACCGACCTACAGTATATATGCAGCCACATGCGCATCAAGTGGTTGGTTGCGCAGCAAACCATACTCCTAGTTCATCTAGTTAATATCCACTTAATTATACTCCACATACATACTCTCACACCGACACGACGAGTGGACTTAGTTAATAATCTCTTTATTTTACTTATTGATGGAGTAATCAACAAAAAAATAGAGGAGTACTACGTACTCTAGTGTTCATTAGATCACTGGAGACTTCTAGTGGCATAGCTGACCGATCGATCGATGGTTTTATTTTAAATTTTTAATCCATCGAACGTTGTTGTACGAACACGTATGGGTGTCGTACGTGTTTTTTGTTCTTATAAGTACTTGCGTGATGATGCTTCACAAGTTTGGCGAACCCAGTCGTGTAGCACGGATGTATACGTGACGCGTTCCGTGGGCGATGCGTTGCTTTCTGATCTTATGCACAAACAAAGAAGAAATTGGTGACGAGCTGTGCGTACCGTTCTTATCCACAGTATAAGCATGTGGAGCGCCCATTCTGTTCCACGAGAAAAGACGGCGTTCTAGCTAAGATCAATGTGACAGCAAACACCGTTTCTGGGGGTCGGATATATATTACTATCACGTATATATTGCGTACGTAGGCCCTACTATTTGAGGCTGGTTACAGAAATACATGCCGTAGGACTACGGTCATACGTACTGTACCAAAACAACAGTTTTTTTTCGCCTAGTAGGACTACGGAGGTCGGTTGCGAGGCCATTTATCATAGGCAAGCATTTTTTCAAATTTATATACTCCTTTCAAGAAAAATTGACATAATTTTAGTTTTATTGCAAGTCAAATTATATTAACTTTGATCAATTTCATAGATAATACTATCAATAGTTATGGTATGAAATAAGTGTAAGATAAAAATATCTATACCGTTATTTTATAACAAAATAATCAAGCTTAAAACATTTTGACTTAACACAAAAATAAAGCGAGGAATATTTCCTCGTGAATTTATGTTTTGCGAGGTCTATATATCAGAATGTAGCTTATAATTTTGTATATTTAAACAAGTATTTTGAATATCAATTTAAAAACAAAGAAAGTACTACATGTTGCTGTGTGACTGTGATCGAGCTTAATTTGTGTACTCGTACTGCTGCATGCGTGCTGAGATGGAGCTCCATACGACCGACCTACAGTATATATGCAGCCACATGCGCATCAAGTGGTTGGTTGCGCAGCAAACCATACTCCTAGTTCATCTAGTTAATATCCACTTAATTATACTCCACATACATACTCTCACACCGACACGACGAGTGGACTTAGTTAATAATCTCTTTATTTTACTTATTGATGGAGTAATCAACAAAAAAATAGAGGAGTACTACGTACTCTAGTGTTCATTAGATCACTGGAGACTTCTAGTGGCATAGCTGACCGATCGATCGATGGTTTTATTTTAAATTTTTAATCCATCGAACGTTGTTGTACGAACACGTATGGGTGTCGTACGTGTTTTTTGTTCTTATAAGTACTTGCGTGATGATGCTTCACAAGTTTGGCGAACCCAGTCGTGTAGCACGGATGTATACGTGACGCGTTCCGTGGGCGATGCGTTGCTTTCTGATCTTATGCACAAACAAAGAAGAAATTGGTGACGAGCTGTGCGTACCGTTCTTATCCACAGTATAAGCATGTGGAGCGCCCATTCTGTTCCACGAGAAAAGACGGCGTTCTAGCTAAGATCAATGTGACAGCAAACACCGTTTCTGGGGGTCGGATATATATTACTATCACGTATATATTGCGTACGTAGGCCCTACTATTTGAGGCTGGTTACAGAAATACATGCCGTAGGACTACGGTCATACGTACTGTACCAAAACAACAGTTTTTTTTCGCCTAGTAGGACTACGGAGGTCGGTTGCGAGGCCATTTATCATAGGCAAGCATTTTTTCAAATTTATATACTCCTTTCAAGAAAAATTGACATAATTTTAGTTTTATTGCAAGTCAAATTATATTAACTTTGATCAATTTCATAGATAATACTATCAATAGTTATGGTATGAAATAAGTGTAAGATAAAAATATCTATACCGTTATTTTATAACAAAATAATCAAGCTTAAAACATTTTGACTTAACACAAAAATAAAGCGAGGAATATTTCCTCGTGAATTTATGTTTTGCGAGGTCTATATATCATGCAAATGGATCAGGTCTTATTCGATTGAAAAGCTGCAGGTATATAGTAGTCATTTAAAAGTATAATTAAAGCTAGCACGTGAAATGCAGAGGAGGTGTATATGTATCTAAAACAAGACACGATTAAATCATGAAATCCTTGTGCCAGCCTACAGCTGTGTCGTACCAAGTTATACCATCCATAACGTTTTGGCAGGACAAAACAGCTGGTAGCCTACTTTCTGATAAAAAGAAGGGTTGCTATGTGATGAAGGAGCAGTACTAGGGTACGTTTTAAACTTTTTTTCTGCATTAATAATTATCACCTTCTAGTGGGGTCTCTACGCATGCCAAAATTTGTGCTAAGGTATAGTGTATTTTTCACAAGTCACAACTGTGATAAAAGAATCCAAATGAGTCGACAAGAGCCAGATTTAGATCTTGTCATACTGTTTTCTCCTATTTTTCCAAAAGATAAATCGCTTAATAGTAATTTCTAGTCATGATATTTGACCAATGAGGCATGTGTGTGCTTCTGTATTCCAACTAATAGAAATGTAAAGATCGTTGAAAACACTTAATAAAATAAATGTGTGTAAGTGAATAGGGTTGGCCTTCTACTTTTACCAACGCCACTTACAACGACTTACTCTATGGGTCAGCAAAAATATATACCGACCCAGGTGAGCCGTTAAAGCGTCCTTTAGCGACAGATCGTGAATTGCTAATAACGGACCGTGGTGTAGTGATTTCTTTTCTTATTGAATGGTGGTTAGTGATTTCTGATATAATAGATAAGCAAAAAAAAATCAAGCACGGTGACTGGTCTTTGTATCAATTATCAAGAAAAAAATAGATCTACCACCAGTAATCGCTGAAGTAAAAGCAAAGAAACAGTTTACTTCATCAGCCACCAAATATACTCGAATGATAATGTACACTTAAAAAATATTTGTCTATTGTTCATAAAAGAAATGTGGTTGTTATCATACGTATGAAAGTAGATTGGAAAACCAACTTAGTGTATTATTGCCCGAAGGGTACAAACTACAGAGGAACAAGCCCGCTGCCGATTCGGTTAGGCCGGCTCTTGAATGGGTGTACTTTGCATCTTTCCAGAAGCTTCCGGCCTATTGGAGTGAAACTAGTAACAGATAAATGAAACTTTGAATGTCCACCCATTGTTGCAGCAAAAATAGGTGCTGCCCAACCATCCGTGGAGCCCAGTCGAGTACTCTATGGTCAATTGGCTACCTTCTACCTAAGACTTCCGGCCCTTAATGCCAGTTGCACGTACCTTGCTTTCTTGTAAAAAGAACTTGTCTGAAACTTTTGTAAATGGGTGTAAAATCTTGTTCCAAAGGTTTCAGCTAGCTAGAAATTTAGACATAAGATAGACAAATTTAGGCAGTGTCCAACCTCGAACGAAAGTTGGAGCATGATGTTGTGTCGCTTTGAAGAACACGTGTGCCTAGTGCCTACTAGAGCATAATTGTCTCTAAGTCCTTCATGTAGTCAGTAATATATGCAAGGATGCTATCGAGAGGGCCAGTTTCAAGTTTCAATGTATTCTAACCGTTGAGATAAAAAAGTTAAAATTAATTGTTAAACGGTTAAATTGTGTCACAGAAAATTGTCAAAGATTCGTAGTGTGTCAAACAAAATCGACTTTAATAGTGTGTCGTGAGTAATTCTACGCTTTCTTAATATGCTTCAGACAAATTTGCTTTTTAAGTGTTCTATTTACATGTATATATATGGCAATTATTTGTTCTACCATATCTGGAAATGCTAATGCATCATGATTATAAAGTAGGTCACTTTCATGTTTCATTTTGACCTCATCCAGCCCCAACGAAGGGCTAGTGACATGGCATCTTTGTCTTGTTTCGGTTGAGATTTGACCAATTCTTGTTTATGGGATTAGATCCGTACTTGATATTGAGTTTTAAGGCAGTGTATATTGTGGCTTCAAAAACATATATCTCGTAGTGTATATTGCGACTTCAGACACGTTAAAAAGGCAAGAAAAGTATGTATAAAATCAGAGACATTAGTCAGAGATCTAAACAAGTACCTTCTAAAATTAGTTGACTATAAAATTAGCTGGCTAATATTTTAGTTGGCTAAAATTAGCCGGCTAAAGGATCCTAACATGGCCTTACCTCTAATTTGGTATAAGAGGAAATTCCTTATTTGGCCCTAGAAAAGTTTCTGGTTTCTTTTTTTGGCACAATCTGAAAAAAAAAGTTACCTATATGACCCAGGTTGCAACTTTCATTTCTTGCCCCTTCCGTCAATTATGAGTGCTAACAATGTTAAATGTGTGATGAAATGACCATTATAACCTGTCTTGAAAAAAATGTAAATTTTATTTTTGCAATTTTTTAATTGCTCAAAATTCCATAATAACATAATTGTTCAAGATTTCATAATACACAAAATTTTGAAATCTTGAAAAATTGTATTATCCTCAAATTTCAAACAATTAAATAATTTTGAAAATAATGTTTACATTTTTGTTCAACTCAGAGGCACAATGGTCATTTCAGCTCACACTTAAGGTGTGTTTGGCACTAACAACTTCAGCTTATTCTGACACATTCACTGTAGCTACAAAAAAACCAGCTTCACTGGCTTTTTCGTTGCTTGGTTTCGTGAACAGTAAATATACTGTAGCTACAGAACACCAACAGTGCAAAAGCCAAAGCAAATGCCGGTGTAAAAGCGGCGCCAAACACGCCCTTAACATCATTAGCACTCAAAACTGACAGAAGAGCTAAGAAAGAAATATAGGTAACTTTTTTTAAGATTAGGCCAAGAAAAAAAACAAAAACTTTTCTAAGGCTAAATAATAAATTTCCTTTTGGTCTAATTACTCTGCGCCAATCGGAGAAGTAACGGTGAAGATGAGTAGAGACTTTGATGATTTTTTAGTAGTTTTCTTGTCTTTTAAAATAAACCATTGACTTTTTTTTGTTAAACTTTAATCAACTGTAAAAAAAAGAAAATACTTCAGCCATTTAAATCTTAGTAAAGAATAAGAACATTTAGGGATTGGACAATTTTACAGTGGTAGTCGGGAACCAAACTTTGGCATGGTGAGGATTTCAAATTCTGGCGACCTAATGTACATACACGTGAGTGCTTTTAGCAGATTTATTCATCTGACTTTGTGATCGCAAAATGAACAATTACCATGGAACAACATGTGCATATCCCATATGAACAATTACATAACTTTGGTTAGAGGTAAAGAAATCCTTATGTTTTACTACCTTCGTTCTTAAATTGATGTTGTCGTTGACTTTTTAAGTTACGTTTGACTGTTCCTCTTATTTAAAAAAGTTTAAAATTTATCAAATATTTTGTTATGATTTGTTTTTTCACTAAAGAAATTTGAAATGTAGCTTATAATTTTGCATATTTGAGCTAATATTTTGAATAAGACGAATGATCAAACGTAACTAAACAAGCCAACGACAACATTAATTTAAAAACAGAGGGTACTCAGTCTTGTCACTGAAAAATCTAGTTCAGAGGTTACTTTGGATCATCATGTGCATTTGGACAATTTAAATTCCCAACACCTTTTTTTTTGCGAGACAACACCTATTTATTGTACAATCGGATCTGATAGCTTAAAGCACAGAAATGATTTTTTATTAGACCAATGAATATCGTACGTCCTAGGCGAAGCCTTTTTCTTGTCCGAGTCATGTGCTCGGTAATATCAGCTTACCGCAGATAACTGATACGGCTGATAAATTGGTCCAAATAAAAGAAAAAAATTACCTGATTCTAATCTAACTGAATGATCGGAACGAAATTTAACGCCAAGATATTGTTTTTGCTGAAACGAGCAATTTGCTCAACAGTTGAAACACTATTCTCAGCAGATGGACCCGTGAGATCAAATTTTCAATGCGCAGCCACCAAAGCGGGCAGGCTGGAAAACCATGACGAGGCGCAAAGAAAAAAAATATGTCACAGAATAATATTAAAATGCAGTGACTCCTATAAATAATAAAAAATCATTCGTGAAGAAGACAAGAGGAAACACCTCTTTTTAATAGCCGATCTCGCCGGCCTGCGAACGCGAAACCTTGTTTAACCCCAAGTGGAAAGCCAGAGGGAGAGAGAGACGAGCACGAGCGCCCAAGATCCCGGGCTCCGTGGCAGCAGAGCATCTTCCGCGTCGAGATCTTCGCTGAGTCGGCGTTGAGGGATCCGTCATGGCGTTGAGGGCGTCTCCGGCGTCGCCGCTGCCGTCGACCGCGCGGGGTAGGAGGGCCAATGGGGCGTCGCCGGTGGTAGCCATGGCGTCCACCATCAACAGGTGAGCGGATCCTTTGCCTCTTCGATGGGTTAGTGTTTTTCTTGTCTGATCCGGGGTGGTGAGTGAGCCGGTTCTTGGAAATGATCTTCGTGCCGGTAGGATTCATGATCTTTGGGTTGGCGGGACTCGTGATCTGGGCTGAGCGAAGGAAAAAAAATATTCTGCCTTAGATGGATCGAATCAAATCCTGGGGTTTTAGTTCGCAGGTTTCTACAGATTTGTTCTTTGGTTCTCCCATTCGTGCCTGTGGCAATTCTCCGGTCTTGCTTGTGACCATGACGCCACAGTAGTCCGTGATCCGCCCTTGTACGGATGCCGTGCGGGAACTATTCTGAGTCTGTTGACATCACATCTCTGCTTGTTTAAATCTGCTGATGGCTATATATTGGTTGTGAATTTGATGGCCGATCGGTGTCGTTGTAATTTTGAGCTTATATTTGTTAACAACTGAAATTCAGATTATCTTTTCGTTGGTAGAATAAATTTATTATAGGGGTAAGAATTTTTCAACCTTTTACTCCTATTATAACAGTACTTAGATTCGCCACATAAGTTAGCATTGATTCATGTGTCATCAAGAATACTTTCAACGTGTAAATAACAAAATTGTCAACATTAATAAAACTAATGTGTCAAGTGCATTTTTTATCCTTATGGATTTTAGCATTTTTACTTTGTATATTGGTAGTTATTCTTTAGTTTGTTAAGTTGCCCCGAATTGTGATATAAGCACTTCAACCCACACATTTTTCATACATTACTGAGTGGTAATCCAGATGCTTGACCTGTGTAGAGTCAAATGTTAAATACTTTTTTAGCAGAACTGTTTGTGTAAATATCATAAGCATTTGAATACCATATTGTAAGAAGTTGTTTATGTGCACGTGGTTCTGAACAACTCAGCAAATTTCTTTGTCACTGTAACTTTTCTTCAAATAACTTGTGGAGATTTCAAGTCTATGGCAGCAGAGCATCTTCCGCGTCGAGATCTTCGCTGAGTCGGCGTTGAGGGATCCGTCATGGCGTTGAGGGCGTCTCCGGCGTCGCCGCTGCCGTCGACCGCGCGGGGTAGGAGGGCCAATGGGGCGTCGCCGGTGGTAGCCATGGCGTCCACCATCAACAGGTGAGCGGATCCTTTGCCTCTTCGATGGGTTAGTGTTTTTCTTGTCTGATCCGGGGTGGTGAGTGAGCCGGTTCTTGGAAATGATCTTCGTGCCGGTAGGATTCATGATCTTTGGGTTGGCGGGACTCGTGATCTGGGCTGAGCGAAGGAAAAAAAATATTCTGCCTTAGATGGATCGAATCAAATCCTGGGGTTTTAGTTCGCAGGTTTCTACAGATTTGTTCTTTGGTTCTCCCATTCGTGCCTGTGGCAATTCTCCGGTCTTGCTTGTGACCATGACGCCACAGTAGTCCGTGATCCGCCCTTGTACGGATGCCGTGCGGGAACTATTCTGAGTCTGTTGACATCACATCTCTGCTTGTTTAAATCTGCTGATGGCTATATATTGGTTGTGAATTTGATGGCCGATCGGTGTCGTTGTAATTTTGAGCTTATATTTGTTAACAACTGAAATTCAGATTATCTTTTCGTTGGTAGAATAAATTTATTATAGGGGTAAGAATTTTTCAACCTTTTACTCCTATTATAACAGTACTTAGATTCGCCACATAAGTTAGCATTGATTCATGTGTCATCAAGAATACTTTCAACGTGTAAATAACAAAATTGTCAACATTAATAAAACTAATGTGTCAAGTGCATTTTTTATCCTTATGGATTTTAGCATTTTTACTTTGTATATTGGTAGTTATTCTTTAGTTTGTTAAGTTGCCCCGAATTGTGATATAAGCACTTCAACCCACACATTTTTCATACATTACTGAGTGGTAATCCAGATGCTTGACCTGTGTAGAGTCAAATGTTAAATACTTTTTTAGCAGAACTGTTTGTGTAAATATCATAAGCATTTGAATACCATATTGTAAGAAGTTGTTTATGTGCACGTGGTTCTGAACAACTCAGCAAATTTCTTTGTCACTGTAACTTTTCTTCAAATAACTTGTGGAGATTTCAAGTCTAGAGATGTAGGGGTACTAATTTCTTATAATTATTTCTTTTTTGTTCAGACTATTGAAGATATTACCAACTTCTTTCTTTTCTATTGTACAATGCTCCTTTTTCCTTTTTCTCTGATTACATTATGTTGCTTTTCTCAGAGTCAAAACTGTCAAGGAACCCTATACTCCTCCACGGGAGGTGCATCTCCAAGTTACCCATTCACTACCAGCCCAAAAGAAGGAGATTTTTGATTCACTTCAACCTTGGGCCAAGGATAACCTACTGAACCTACTGAAGCCAGTTGAGAAGTCATGGCAGCCCCAGG
>LAPY01001072.1:84207-106682 GCA_000970635.1 Eragrostis tef
TACTACCGTGGCAGAAATGATGCATGGGATGGATATGGTGGTGCTGTTTTGTATACAAGAAGTAAAGTTGTGCCTGAAACAATAATACCGGAGGTAGAAAGGGCAGCAAAAAGTGTAGGCCGGGACTTCTCCACATTCATCAGGACCGACAACACCTGTGGTCCTGAGCCTCCTCTTGCCGAAAGAATCGAGAAGACCGTTGAGCAAGGAGAGAAGACCATCATCAGGGAGGTGCAGGAGATCGAGGGGGAGGTCGAGGAGTTGGAGAAGGAGGAAGTCACTTTATTTCAGAAGTTGGCAGAAGGTTTCATGGAGGTGAAACAGGACTTGATGAACTTCTTGCAAGGGCTGAGCAAGGAAGAAATGGAGCTGTTGGATCAGCTCAACATGGAGGCGACTGAAGTTGAGGAAGTCTTCAGCCGTGCATTGCCACTGAGGAAGATAAGGTAGCTCTAGCAGCACTCCAGCATGTGCAAAGATTACTTGGAGAACGCAGGCTATCAAGTAGTGATCCAACTAGATTCTATTTGCCGAGACACTACATACAGTAACAGATTGTTGAACAGCAAACATTTTGAATCCTCTTTTTTCTTTATGTGGTCACAACACATTCCCAGATTAGCTTACTTGTAAAGCATCGGTGATTATGTAAGTTTTTGCCAAATACAAACAGGTATATACCTTGTGCTACTTTTCGTAATATATACTTGGAATTATTCTGTATCTTCTGTGAGAACAGTTCAATGTTGCATTTAATTCTGCTGTTTCATGACAATTGCAAGTTTAAAACTCAGATGGTATCTATTTGTGTATCACCTAATTCATGAATCTTTCATTAAATAGAAAGGCGACTATGTGGACAAGCTGATTATCATACCAAATCACTTTTCAGTAAGATCCATATTAGAGAAATAGAAGGGAAAAGACCAAATATCATATTTTGCTGCTATGCTTTCCCAGAGGGGGAATAGACGCATTATGGATTTAGTTGGGGACTAGCATATGAGGTTTTCGTTTTCTGGTTTAACCTAATAATAGCTATTCAAAATATGTACTCCATACTAAGGTCTCTTAACAAAAGAGTTTATTCATTCTTAATGCAATAACAAAGAAGCACACTGTACCATTTCAAATTTAAAAAGATAGTGTACCATATCCATACTCACTATGGAATCTCCAGAGACAATCTAAGATTATCAGGAAGGACATTCTTCAATTCACACTTTACAAATCTCAATGGAGTCATATGTATGTCCAAGAGAAGAACCTAAATGATAACAACTCAATTACACATATACTCCCACGAGCAATAATAAAGAAAAATAGCAAAGGAAGGGTCCCAAGATTGGTGATCTGATCACACCAGTAGCAAGGAAGTTCTCCAGAGCTCTTTGAGATCATGTCCTCATTTCCTCAAAGTATACAACATGAGCATTTCTAGAGAGGGGAAAAAAGCAAATATCAGTCCCAAGGATATCTATGTATCACATGGAGAATTGAACAGAATATTAAGTAAGGTTACTTGTGTATTTGGGACTGTGTATCTTAACA
Organism: Eragrostis tef; assembly: GCA_000970635.1. Classification (NCBI taxonomy): domain Eukaryota; kingdom Viridiplantae; phylum Streptophyta; class Magnoliopsida; order Poales; family Poaceae; genus Eragrostis; species Eragrostis tef. Next base: position 85,759 of record LAPY01001072.1, read on the forward strand.
AATTCAATGCAATTTCACTCATATGAAGCATCCGAAGGCATCATGATTTGATATATTCGGGAGTAACCAGACCATAGTATTTTACTATTGGCATAGCAGCAGGAAGAGTAACTAGCAGAATTTATGTATCATATGAGAAAGAAAAATGATATTTCACACTGAAGTTTCTAAATTATATTACCAGCAGAAAATAACCAGTTCCCAGAATTACCAACCCGACAGCTAGTGTATAGCATACAACAATATTGCAATGGATACCAAATAAAGTTGATGCTGCAAATTAAATCGTTGAACCTAACTATCAAATGTCGCCTATAAAAAGCATTCATCACCTGCCAGATTGTCGAGTTGAAGATCACATGGCTGAACAGATAGGATTTTCAAAACTAGATAATTTGTTGCAGTTTACATGGTACATTTTTATTTACGCATAGGTAGTTTTTTTTAAAAAAAAACAGAAGCACGCTTGACACTTATGATGCTAGTGCAATGAAATAATCACGCTAATAACCTAACTACCTAAGTACTAGAGTATATGTATTTAGTTTGTCGATTCATAACATGAAAGGTACAGTTACACTCATAGAAATGGATAAAACAATTCCATTTGTGGTATGAAGTATGAAATCATGAAATAAAGATACAAGTAGTTACGACAAGCTTTTGCATACCTGTTTCACCTGATTCTCCTGGTCATGGGCCCTAGATGGTTGCCCAATAGAAGAGGGAGGTGACAGTCTATTGTCCCTCACCCTATTGAAGATACCAGTGTACTTTTCACCTGATGCCGCATTTGCATCATCCCACTCACCGAAGGGTGGTACTACAACTTCCTCTTCAGGCTGATTGATAAATGCAATGGCAGCAGTACATTAGTCTGAAGGCATTTCTATCCTACATTTGTTTCAGGACTATTGATAAAAAATGAAGAATTACAATATATTATTACCTCATATCCTCGGTCACTGGGCTTCATTCTGCTCCTTCCAGGAGTATGCTGGCCATGCCCCTCAGATGATACCCTCCTTTCTGGAGTCTGCATTCCAGTTGATCTGTGCTTCGGCGTTGCTTGGTTGTTTGGTTGCATCGGTGAAGCAGGCCCAGCAGCGGCTCTGTAGGGGCTTCTAGGTGTGCTTGCATTTCCCCCTTGTTCTCGATGAGGATTTGCCTGTCTTCGTGGTGCAGACTCACGCTGCATAGGGTGTTCAGAGTGTCGTCGCTGATCAGTTTCAAATCTTGTTGCATGTGGTGAATTCTTTAGACCTTGGTCTCGAGGATCAGGTTTGTATGCTGATTGATGCAAAGGCGACTTGCGAGGAGGTTCAGGGTGCCACCCCTGATCATTTGGGTGGGATGGAATTCCTGTTTTCTTGGTTTTCCGTGCATCCTCAAACTTCTGTGTGTAAGGAGTGTTGCCAGTGTTTTCCCAGTCCCCGAAAGCAGGAATGTCCTGTTTCAACAGGATTAATTAGTATCTTGTTAATTTTCTAAAGCCTTATGACTATGAACCAAAAGTAGGTAAAATATAAGCATCTCGTTATCAGGATTACTTTGTACGAGGCAAAAAGAATACCAAAACAAAAAGAAAAAAGAAAGAAAAAAAAGGATCATAATGTTCTTAACTATGCTGCGATCTTCACAATCAAGACATATGATTCTATTAAATAACGAGAACTGTAACACAGAATAGTGTGATATTAAAAATAACAATGCATGCTAGTATATTACTATAAAAAAAATCATTAATGTAGGACACATGTGAAGGAAAAGTATATCTAAGGACAATTATTTAATATGCAGTTTCTAGTTTGTTGCTAGTTACCTATTCGTGGCATTATTAACGATGTGATCAATCTGGATACTCCAAATTAGTACTGGATAGTGCAGCAATCTGCTAGTTGAACAAGGACAATTTTCTGTGTAAAAGTATTTGCCACCCATCAAAGTACAACAATTGTCCAGAACAGTTTGTTTGTTGATTATCAGTTAAATATAATGCTCATTCAACAATTGTTCTAGGTCTCTGTATGTGTCCCTGTTTCTACTAGAATGACTACTTTGAAGTCAAAACTACAGCGGAAACATGCTTGATCGTCCAATGCCTACCTCCAATCTGAACAAGACAAGGCTAACAGGAGCTATCAGTCTGCCAGTCCTTTACTAACGATTTAATTAGATATCACAAGATAGACAAATCCCAAATGACTTCAGGTAACTATAATGTAGTTGCTGTATCAAGACTTCAAGGTACATGATAGTACGCCATATCAGAGATGGTTTACTCACCGCCATCAGCCACTTTGAATTTGCGAGGAATTGAGCACAGCCTGTACGGAGAAAATTCTATACTTCCACTTTTTCACCCAAATTCTTGGGGTACCAAACCACACTCCAAATCAAAGCACGGAACTAAAAATGTCTCAAATATTTCCCAACAAAAGCTCCAAATTACAAGAATTCAATACCAGAACGAGACCCCTTCCACTCCGAATCCTCCAAAGGTGATCACAGGAGCTTGCGTCCAGGATAAACTACAGATGCCCGCAACAACTCAAATCCATCCGAGAGAAGAACGGGATGGAAGGAAGCTCGTCGCCCCGACGTCAACCAGATCCTCCAAAGAAAACAAAAACTGAGGTGCTAATCTGGCTCCCTGGTTCTTCAGAAGACCACCAAAATCAATGAAAATGAAACAGCATCCAGCCACCCTTCCAACTACTCGAAATGAACAAGCCTCCAACCACCAATCCTCCAAAGATAATAAACCAGATTTTTCAGAAAAAAAAAACAGAAGAAGCCACCCCAGAAAGAGTCAAAATTCAATTCTTCCACGCTAGGAAGAAGCCAACACTCCAAGAAAATGGATCGACGGCTTCCTTTCACAACAATCTCCCAAGCGAAAACATTAAAACCCACTCGAAAGAAACTCAAATTTTTCCAAGAAACACTCGAATCCCCCTCGGAAGGAACCAAATCCACCCAAAAAGAAGCTAGAGGTGAATTCTTTCTCTGAAGTCGCAGCCTCGGAAGTATGTTTGTGTGTATATATAGATGAGTTCTAGAGAGGAGCGAGGAATTTGGAGTAGGGACAAGAGACTGGGGGAGAAGAAAAGGAGAAGCGAAGGAAGAAGAGGACAAAGCCGTTGACGAAGGAGAGAGCGCCGCTGCCTGTAAGTTCGAAGCCTTCAAAGCTCCTCTTTTGATTTTTATTTTTCTATTATTATCGCATTTTAAAATGGTACGGAGATATTGATGCTTCATGCCGGATTATTTTGGCTTTATCCACAAAAATTAGCAAGATCCGTGTGTTGCTTTATGGTACAAAACTATTTGTTAGCCCATACAATATGCATATAAAATCCAAAATCGCTTATTCAAACGGATAAAATCCAAAATAGCTTATTCAAACGGATAAACGGATAAACGGACAAAATCTTCTGAGTTCAGATAGTTTTTCAGTTTGACATTGTAAAACTGCTAAGTGGTGTGCATGCTTTTTTTTTATAAGCTGCAGGTTGAGTTGTCACCTCTGTGCAATCCTCCCTAGTCTGAAGCACCAACATCAAGCCGTGACAACCAACTTAAGGTGATCTTTAAGTGTTTAAAACCTAATATGTTATGCCCAAGGAAATCTTCAAGAATATGTTTTCCTTCACAATACTTAAATGAATCTCTTGATTCAATAATGCTTCTCAGTAATTACTAATAAGAAAGATGATGTGCATTCATATTGATATTATGATTAAGGGACTCGATATTTCTGGAGGAGCAAAATGATGCCAATTTCTTTCCATTATGTTTCCAGTATAAGCATTTTTCTTTTGCAGCATAAGCACTTTTCTCCCTTAGCATAAGCACTTTTTCCCATAAGCATAAGCACATTTTGCTTCATGTCTGCGCATTGTTTCCATGCACCCCCTTGCATGATAACCACCATGAATAGGTGTCTTTCCATAATTCTTGTAATTGCTGATCCATTTTAAGAACAAGGAACATCTTTTTGTCTTGTTCATTTCTGTCATTTATGTGTGTTTCTTTTATAGTGAAAGCCTCAATTCAAACAATGTAGGCGATCTTGAATCTGCAATACCATCTGCAACAAATTAGTTAATTCCAGTAACAAAGATTGCTCGGCACCGCCTGTGTACAAAATTTTGGGTTCGGATCTATAGCTTCTTTTTTAAATAGTATGCACTGCAAAAGCATTTTTAGATCACTTGCAATTTCTTTGGATAAAGTCGTCAAGAAGTGAGTATAAAATGTGGATACAATTAAAAGGAAGATTTAGTCAATCCACATCTGAACTACAACATATGTTCATGGTCACACACTGATTGTAGAACCTCACTTTTTCGTTGCACATATGTAAAAGCAGGTTTTAGCATTTCCAACAGCAATTCTATATATACTAATAAGTATTTTGAGTGATAACTGAAAGCAAGTTTAAGACAAACATTTTTTTTCTGGAACCTGCGCACGTGTAAAAGCAGGTTTTAGCATTTCTAACAGCAATTCGATATCTACTAACAAGCACTTTTAGTGATACCTGAAAGCAAGTTTAAGACAACATCTTTTCTGGAATATGCACACATGTAAAAGCAGGTTTAAGTATTTCTAACAGCAATTTGTTATATACTAATAAGCATTTTTAGTGATACTTGAAAGCAAGTTTAGGAAAAACATGTTTTCTGTAACCTGCACACATGTATTTCCACCAACAATCTAGTCTTCATCTATAAGCATTTTTCACTGATCGCCAAAGGTAGGTTTCTACCCTGCACGTAAGTCAATTCCAATTGTGTTAGAACCATAAGGTTGGTAGGTGAGGAAGTCATGTCTAAGAGCAAAATTGCAGGTTAAAACTTAAAAGCTTTATTGACTGCATTTTACATCTTAGTGTGTAGACATGCATGCAGAGTGTAATGTTGATCCTTGCAAAGTATAGTGTTCCTGTTCCTGCATTTCATCAGTGTTTTGTATCACATTCTGAAAGTACTTTAGAAGATGCTGAAAGCAATTCTTTTGTACTTACACCTTAATTTTTGCTTTCTTTTTTTTGTGCTACAATTTTCTCACAAATTGCATGATGGCCCATACCCTTTCTTTGCAGGTCCCAAGCACCATTAGCATGGAACATGTAAGGTCAAAGAGGAAGCTGAACATTAGTGCTTATTTTTGTAATATAATGATTCCTAGTAAATGATATGTTGTAGTATATGAAGATGCTACAGTAGGCGGTTATACTGTAGGCAAGTTGTACTAGTCGATTTGTATTGAACAGCATTTAGTGTTGAATGTTGAATATTGCAGATTTTTATGTTTGAACATAGAAATGAGATTCTAGCAAATTTGCTCTCTTCTTGAATTTGTTGGAAATAAAAGGCAATTAAAGGCCAGGAGCACATCGGTAGTGGCGCACAGAAAAAATTAGAAAATGTAGAAATCCCATGAGCTCCTGTCATTGCCGACCGCTTCGTGTGCTGCATGCACGCGCGCTGCCGAGTTGCCAAAAACGGAAAGGCTGCAGGCCGGTCGGGGAAATCTTTCCTTATATGGGTGTGCGTGCCGAACGTCCAACGCCTGCGCGTGCGGGCGTTAGCCAAGTCCAACTGTTGAACCAGGCATGGAATCGTGATTTGGTTTAACCAAATTAGGGGAAATAAAGGCTCAAAAAAAATTAGGGGAAATAAGGGATTAAGTAGACTCAAGCATACTGCATGTGTCCTTAAACAACATCTATTTGATAATGGAGTACATAACCGAGGTTTAGCCATTCGTATCTTATATATGTATTTCAAGATAAAATAAAAAATTTTGGTTTTTTTTTCAAACACAACATCCAAGAACGAACATTGTCAGATCGAAAATTTCACATTGTTGTGACTAGAAACCTGACATAGGTCTGACGAGTATTGCATGACGATTGATCTCCTGGCATCATCCGAATTCAAGGACTGCCGTTTTCTCCGGAATAATTTGACAGACATTGGTTGTGTCTAGAGCGAAAGTTGCCATCAACCGCACTCAAACTTCCACACCTTGGAAAACTTGGAATTAATAAAATATTCTACATTGCTCTAGCTTTTACACTAGCCGGCGGCATCAAACAGTAGAAGTCAACCCCGCATGCTGAAGAAAATCGGAAGCAAGCTGCCATCAGAAGATGACCTTGAGCTAGGTTCCAAGGACCACACGCTGGCGAACTGTGTCTCTGCCTTGCGAAGTGGTCAACTGATCAGAAAAATAATGTGATACAGAATACTACCTTCCCAACTATGAAAAGAACAACAGGCAGAGGGAGAACTTGCCTCAGAGAAGGGCACTGCTATACATACGACGGGGTCGGTCCGACCGGCCATACAACTAGCTTTAATCAGCGTATTTACATCCATCATTAAGACGCTGTTAATGTTAGTCAGACGGTCATACGACTAGCTATTAAGAACGAATGATGGAAATGATTAACGACCATAGTGGCTTATCAAAGAGCGCTGCGATTTATTGGGATCATAGTTGCCACCTGTAAAGCAAGTTTCTTGCTGAAAGCAGAACTAACGCCCGAGACAGGATTCTTTTTTTTTTCTATAGGAGACAGGTTTCTTATCTTTATATCAATTGACAAACTTCATTGTTATTTTAAGGCAGCTACAGTGGGATTTTCCCACCTGAATTTTCTCATCGCTGAAAATCTTGATGTCTAGCTACCTCGTCAAATTTTACCCTCTCTAATACGAGAAAAGCCTACTGCGATGAATGTTTGTATATTATCCATCAAATATTTCTAGTTCGTGCATAATCCTCATTCAACCTTAGGCATTACCGCATTAATTTTGCTCATGGCTTTGATCCGCTGATTCGGATGTATTATAGCCACGTCGCAGTTCAAGGATTCAGAATCCAATCATTTAATCCCTCCATTTACTTGGTAAACCTAGAGGCCATACTATTCTTTTCGTTTCAAGGTTGTGACACTTGGACATGCGATCAGTCATAGGCATGATCGGTGTATTTTGCTCGTTTTGGATGACTCTATTGTCATTGCGACATGTATTTTGCAAGCACTAAGCTACTATTGTTATTTATACAAGTCATTCTGTGCAGTAAATTTGTATGCAGACACTTGTTCATATGCTTTTACAAAACTCCGACAGCCAGGTGTACTATGGAATTTCAGAAATCAAGGATCAGTCAGGTTGACAAACACTTCTATAAAAGTATTCTGATTCACCAGGACAATCATGAGGATCAGGCTGAGAAGCTTTGCCAAAGGGTTATGCATGAATTATTTGAATTCAGACTGACCATCTAATAAATGAGCACATCGTTTTGCACAAAATGAAGATCTTGAATCACAATCAAGTAGTTGAAAGCACAATCAAACAAACAAAATTATTTTTTGCGAGGGAAACAAACGAAATTAAATATAATAAAATCATAGAGTTTGGAACGTGTGCACCTGTAGCACAATCACACTTGTGGAACTAAAATGAGAATTTTGAGGCACAGAAATGGCAGAATTCGGTTTACGTCATATCCATATTCTCGTACATCGAAATACTGAACGAAAAGCCTGCATAGAAAATGATTTCACATAGATTTTGCAGTGCAATCCATTATAATAATAATAATAAACTATGTTCCTTGCCTCCTGGTTCTCCCAGTCATAACAATGTGTCGTTCTCAAATACGTAGTCCCATTCGCGACAACAGTAACTTCTCCTCATATAATTAACGGCATGGGATGTAGTCCCATCCTTCAGTCGATGTCATGTGAGAGCGTAATATGTTCGAGGGCAGCTATAGTGTGAGACGGCCTCGTCAAAGTCAATTCGTCAAGTACGCAGCAAGCCTTGTCTAACAAACCTTGTCAAAATTCACTTGCCTGGTCCCTCTTTTTTCATGGCATACATGTCTGATGTCTTCCATGTCCTTGTACCATTGTACGGATGTACTTGTACCGTTGTATGGTCTTCAGGTCTACTAGTATTCTGATGTCAAATAAATAAACTGTAGAACTTTCCTCCATGAACAAGAGAAAACGACAATTAGAAGTCTAGGACAAATACGGGGCTAAGATAAGCCAGACAACCAAACACACCCTAGAGACCAGCGCTAGCTATGCACTGTCCTGTGAAGGCGTGAAGAACGATACAGGGAAGATGCTTGACTCATCACAAGCCTCAAACAGTATTTACTGCCTCTTGTGATCCAAGTATTTAAGGATAAACCTTTGGTAGCATGGGAAAAAAAAAACATATTTGTTCTTCCGTCGTGTGGTCATAAGACTTGTATGGATCCCGTACTTGACAATTTGACTGTTCGAAGGCAGTCAAACTGACCGTAGCATGGGCACACCAGCATGTTTAATAGTAGTACGTTACGTTTACATCAGGGCTGCAAGTTGTGACCATGCCAATTGATTCATAAGTGCTCAGTCGTGACAAGCGGAAGAAACAGTCTTTCTGCAGCCAAAGGGGATGCATAGAGCAATATGAATTCGGGGGTGTTCGTTTCTTTAGCAAAATTTTAGCCATTTAAAATCTTGTCATTTAGAGTACTAATTAAAGTCTAATTACAAAACTAATTGTAGAATCATGTGCTAATTCGCGTGACGAATCCAATGAGAGTAATTAAGCCGTAATTAGAAGATAGTTACTGTAACATCACTATAGCGAAACATAGCTTAGTTAGGCTCATTAGGTTCGTCTCCACAATTAGCCCCTATTTGTAAAAAGATTTTGTAATTAGACTTTATTTAATATTTCTAAATGGAAAAATTCTCTTTGATGTAACAGGAACTAAAATTTTAGCCCCCTGAAACGAACACCCCCAAAAATGGTTTTAAGAAAGCTGAGTGAAATCTTCTACTCTTGCTGCTCGATCCATTTAATTTCTCAAGGGAAACAACAAATCAAAAATAATACGATAATAATAGGCTGAGGGAATCATGACACATGGCTCTTTGGTTCAACTCCCGGATCCTAGAAAAAGTATTTGTTTGTAGGATGCATGTATATAAGGGTATGATTTGTCAGCTATATTTTGTAATCCATAGATATTGTTTCCTAAACCAAGGAATCCCAGCGCAGTATCAAGATAAGGCAATTGAGTAGGTGGGGAAAGAGACATTTTGACTGGTTCACGTACGCCCCTCGAGTATTATATGATATATTATATGCATGCAAGGTGTCCACAGATATGATACTAACTGATCCAGAAAGTACGGACGCAAATCTGTATCATCCAACTACCAGCCGCAAATAAGATACGAATACTGTCCTCGTTTTCATAGTATGTAGAAGGTACGTACTCAGTAAGTCTTGGCTTTCTTGAGGAATCGAATCTAACCTCAATACGTTCGCAAAAATCGTCAATCTGCCAGTATCAATCAAGATGGACAATCTATTTCCTTCACTAACCTCTCATAGCTCTGTACAGATGTGCGCTGTTCTACCCATGCAAGGTTGCAAACACAAAAATATGGGGAATATATACTTGTATTGCTAATCCTGATCAGTGGGTAACATTTTCAGGATACGTACCATTTTGAGTGGGTACAAACGAATGGCATTTGGAATGAGGTATGACTACTACTGGAGTTTCTGTAACCTCTTTATATCTGATTCTACATCCACCGGAAATTTCAGCAGATCCTTCAGCTTGGTTACTGCTGCATCAAGGTGATCAGTTTCCAGGTATCTTTTGCTTGGAGACGCAAATAGAACCTCATTGACGTCTTCATCAAGTTGCAGTGAGTACAGGTGTTCAAAGACCTACAAAGGAAAGTTGGTAAGGTTCAAGAACTGTATTTGGAGAGTTGAAGTATCCTGGGAATAAGGGCATCAAACATCTTACCGTTTTCAGCCGTGAAACAACCATGTCCCTGACCGAAGATGATCGTGAGACTAGATTGATGATAAAAAGACCACCTTCTGAAAGGAACTGTTTTGCAGATAGAAGGAAAGAATCCTCGACAAAGCTTACTGGCGGGCAAGACAGCCCAGAACTGTAACAAAAGGCTTCAAATCAGTATTTATCATGATGAAATTGCTTGGTAACAAACTGACCATAGAATGGTAGTTGCAAGACAGCCCAGAGCTGTAACAAAAGGCTTCAAATGAGTCTCTATCATGATGAAATTACTTGGTAACAAACAGACAATAAAATGGTAGTTGGAAGACATAAATCTCCAATCCGCAAGGTGGGCATCTATGCTACTTAAACAATGCCTTCTTCCCTTATCCTTTTTTAAGTATAGATTCAACCCCCAACCAAGCCAGTGATAACATTATAGAAAAATAATGAGTTTGTTTAGCAATATGGAAAAAGCAATACCTTAGATCAGATGAATCAACATCAATGATAAGAATTTTGATCGCATTGTTGTCACCGCTATTTGATAAAGGATGGGTTGCCGCAGCAGTATCTTCAACAAATTTGATACCATCCCCCAAATGGACCTAACATGGTGATAGTAGGAATAATGCAATGAAGCTCAATACAAAAATAGCACGGTTCATATCACACAATAGACACAATATTAAAAATAAGGACATAAAAAATTTAGTTAATCCACAAATCTGAATTCTGAACTAGGTACGCAGTTGCTAATATTACTACATACATCATAGATGGCTATACCTGATTTCCTGAGAGCTGCCATAACATAGTTTTTTGGACAGCGACAGACTCCAAAACTGAACTTAGACTATTATTTTCTTGTGCTATATTTATAAAACATAACAAATTATAACTAACGAAACTACTTCTGCTGACAAAATAAGGCACCCATTTTCAAATGTTGAAGCTAGATATAGAAATGGAAACTAACGGGTTTTTTTTTGAACTGGAAACTAACGGTTTTACTCCATGTAAACTAAAAAATCTCTTGTTTTCATGATCAGAGGGAGTAAGAGTGCTGCAACCTGCAGTGGAACTCGGCACTCTGTTGGAATAGATGTTACCTACAGCACTAAGTACGCCATGTATATTGACCAACATTAAATTCCAAAGTTTCAAATTGTTAAATCCTCCTATGCTACTAAATAATTGCTGCACCCATGACATTAACCAATGTCGTGGGCTGATCCTATATTGTCAATCTCACAGTGCATGGTTTTACATTTATTCAGCAACAGGAATTGTGCCCTTTTCTAACGGTACAGAAAGACTGACAGAAACACACCTTCAGTTGTTCTTCCGCTGAAAAGCCAAAATATTTCTTTGCTAGTTCAGCTACCACAGGGTCCAACTCAACAACCTGTGAAATATGAGAAGTGTGATCACCTCCACTCAATTTGTTGATCAAGATGAAAGCCCTAAATCCATTTTACCTCAATATCTACGAAGGGAAGACATCCACGGAGAAACATTGGAAAACAACCTGCACCAAGTCCTATAATGGTGGTGCTGACCTACAAAAAAGGAAAATCAAATAACTTCTAAAATTATTGTATACATTGTAACCAGAAAACAAGAACTAGTTACACAATAGATGCAGAGATTTAATGGTCCTGGTAATTTGACTACTTCATGTTGGACCATCCTCCGCTCTTCAATTAACGCTATAGAAAGCCGAATTGTACTTTTAGAATGATAACAGTACTTACTTTTACTCCAGAACCTGCAGCGGCACTAAGAGCAGATGCAACTAAAGAAAGCCCAGATATGATACTGCTGTGATAAGAGCTACCAAGAAAGCTATGGTCGATCCTCAGACTGTTCTTCGACCCTGAATGTCATGCAAAGACCAATAGATAGATTAAAAAAAACAGATGAGGAAACCCGTATCTAATTTTGATTGGCCCTTTAAATTAATGGATATAGAAAAGAATCAACAAGTGATGAAATAAAGAATTAATCAACACTAGATGTTCCAACACAAAAAAAAAAGAACAATAGAGGATTTCTCATTCTTCTTTTAATGGTCATCCTCTGGTGGATGAGAACAAATAAATCAATAGGGTTTACATTTCAGATTAGATCAGCCAGGATTCTTTGAATGATAAGGTAACCTTGTTATAAAACTCGGCCAGTGGGGGAAAGACTGCCCCCACGGTTTTCATTTATAAGAGCGCTCAACCGGAGCCCGGCAGAGAAAGGTCATGAAAGTTGCCCCCCCCCCCCCCTTTCCCACAAGAAACACGCAGCAATAGATTATAAATAATATACATCAACAAAAACACAAGAGTTGCCATTAGTGGTTATATGTTAGAGTAGCTCATTGGGCAATTAGATGAACAAATATGCCCAAGTAAAACTAACATGAAAATCTGCTATGGTTTATAGCAGTGGGTACTCCATGAAATCAAACAGCTGGCACGCAAGAACTAGTTATCAGAGAATAGAAATGTTCCGCTTGTGAATCTATGATACTAAAAAACATAGGATCAGAAACAAAAGATTCCATACATACAAATAAGTCCAAAACATTGCCGCACACAATCCCAAAAAAGAAAAGAGAAGAAAGAAAAGGCTCCAGAGGTAAACTCAAACCACTGGAACTACAAAGACATGGAGAATTTGTCATGTATGTAGCAAGAAACAATGGTTAAGTAACATAATGCATAGTTAAATTTACACAAGAAAAAACAAAGAACATACCTTTTTTCTGGTTCCTTCTCTTTTTAGATGTTGCAGATCCACTTTTGTTCTTTTTGTCTGCCTCATCACTGGGAGAATCTTGGACTAGCAATGCTTCAGATTGCACTAAACCAGAACTTCTTTTAAAAATAAGCCGCCGGAACATTTTTTCAGACATGGAATGTTGGTCTCCATCAACATTTTCGTAAACAACATCTTCGACAACCATTGAACCAGTTATTTCTGAAGTTGCCTTCAAAATGGCAATGCAAGGAGGTCAGCTGATAAGCTAATGTGAGTCAACTCAACAGTAATCAGAGATTGCTACTACCAAGTGAACTGCTATGGTATAGCCTCAGTGTTGTGAGAGGATGGAATATAGTACTCCCTCTGTTTTTGTTTTGTTGACGTTAGGACAATGAAAATAGTGCAAAAATGAACTAGCTTTCTTGTCCTAACGTCATGAAAATAGAACCAGAGGGAGTAAATGAGAAGTGGGTAGTCAGTGTTTTGAATCTTGCCAGAAGAGGGTGGTGGAATAAGGTCTCCAGGTCCGTGAGCAGCACAACACGAAAAGGGCTCAACATGGTCATAATTCTTGGATGTTGGACATTGTCGCGGCATCGTAATGAGTGTTCGATGGCACACCCCCTAATCTTACTAGGGCCTTGATCATGGCTGAGGAAGGTAGGTGGTGGAACATGGCTGGAGCCAAGGACTTATCCTTGCTGTCCGGTCACGCTCAGGGTGTTGGTGATTATCTCACCATGTGTTTAGAATTTAGATTGAGGTCCGGTTGTATTCTTCGTTAAAGGGCGTGAATGTAATTTAGCTTGTTTGTTTGTTGTTGTATTCTCTCCTTCTATTAATGCAATGATACGCAGCTCTCCTGCGTGTTTGATAAAAAATCTTGCCAGAAGACTTAAATGAGAAGTCGGTAGTCAGGGTGTGAGGCAGAGAGAGGGGAATAGGGCAGATATGTTCCTTATAATTTCTTGGCCTTCATTCATTGATGCCTCTTTATCTAGAGAGAATTTGTAACATAACATCTAACTGATAGAGAACAGTCCCATTTAATAAGTTATCTTTAAAATTGAAAGAACCAGGACACCCTAACTTAATAGACAAAAAAAATGGAGCTGCGCTGCTCAGCCCGCTGGATGTACTTGTCACTGGGGACAGCCACAACAGAACCATATGAATGTGAAAAACAGAGGCATGTCAAACCCTTTGACAGTCTGCTAGTATGCTACTTACAAAAGCCTGATCCTTTGTTGGAACCACTGAGCTAAGTTAGAAGACAACATAGCTAGCTCAAACAAAACCAAATCACGTCAATTCACCAATTCATTATGCCCAAACAGCAAGTCTTCTGGTTCATTGCAGGAATGGTCTAGAAAGATTGGAATGGAGTTTGATAGTCCGGAGACTTGGCAGGGTATCTAATGAGACCCCATCGGATAGCTATTCCTAAGCAATTTCGAAATTAGCTAAAGCTAACAATGGCATCCAGAGAAAATCATACAATTATAGTTACCTCTTGTAGAATCTCTCTTTGTTTCACACCATCACCAGCCATCATGAACCTGCACAGTTGTTGACATATCACCAAGGCATGATGATAGATAGAAATGTTTCAGGTGTTCTAGTATTATTATATGTTAAAAGAAAGTTAAAAAAAATTGATGCACCTAGGACCCATAGAGTTAATGGAGTCATCCAAATAATAACTGTAAAAATCCACTGAAGAGTTTTATTCTTTATAAAAAGAAGGGCAGTTTAGGTTGCACTAACTTATATCAAATGGTTATCAAGTCCCAATTAGAAAGCAATGGTACATACGGTATAGGGGCCTCCTCTTCAGGATTTCCAGGTTCTAGATCCTTAACAAGAGGAGATAAATCCTTCTGGAAGTAGCAAACGAAAAATAATTTAGCATAGGCATATTTTAACAACTTAACCTGTGACCACATATACGTCACCTTAATAACATCCATGTCAGCACTTGCATGTCTGCTGTCCAAGAATACCTAGCATACAACATAAATATGCCTATTTGAAATGCAGTCCAGTCACATGATCCTAAATATCAAAGCAACTTAAACGATGAGTTTGCATTGGCAATATTGGTACCATAACTAGACGGGCAGCCTTTGCACTTTCAACAACATGCCACTGGCCTTCTTCTGAAGCAAATAACCATTCATGCGCTCGAGCCTGAAACAGAATTATGTTTTTTTAGTCAATTTGACTTAGAATTTAGAAATAATTGATTTTCACCAAATTAATAGGAGAGAACCCTAAAATACTAAAGAGAATGCACCGGAAGCTATTCCAGTTAACATACCATTCATCCGCACTATTGCAGTTAGAATACCATAATAGCTGGGAAGATCAACTGACCAACATTCCCCACAGAAACTCTTTCATTATAATGCAGAAAGAAATTGTGAAATTGAATGAGAGAATAAAACAACAAGAACAAGGGATAAACTAGACCTGGGCTGAAGGTGTGTAAGAAGAACCATAGATAAGTTGGAATTTAGTTTACATAAGGAAACAGAATGACATGGGCAAAACAAATCCAGGATTTCACATACTATGTGATTTCAAGTAGCTGAGTCCTGAGTGTATGTGTTGTCAACTATTCTTGTTTCATCACATTTTCAGCCAATAAGCGTGTGTCTGGAGAACTAGGAAACTAATTAATGTTATTCATCTATACATAAACTTGCTGTAAAGTGCACAGTTTGGGATTCCATCAAAATAAAAAGTAATGGATATAGAAGACAAAATGGAACCCCAAAAAAAAAGATAAGCGAACCTCTACATAGTTTACTACTTCTGGTATGATAACTTCTAGATTTTCAAATATGTTGACATGTTTCTTGCATGCTAGAATAGAACATGGAAAAGATCGACAGGAAATTCATTTGAAACAATAGTGATCACTTAAGGCTATACCGCAAATCAGAACATAATACAGACCTTAGGCACAATAAAAACTCCACAGTGGTATACAAACGCTTCAGTTCGCTTCTTGGAATCCAATAGAACAGCCTTGTAGCAAAAGAGTGAACATCCCTGTTCACCAAGAATAAACTGTCTCCTTCGTCCTGGAACAATCACCTTCAGATCTCCTATAGCTCCTAGCTGAAGATCTCGCAATGAAAGGAGCACATCAACACCAGAAGAATATGACTCCCGGATGACGTTCTCATTTCCAACAGCATGAATAACAGCATTTGCCTGTGGTGTCAACAAACAGAAGATAGAAGTGATGATATGAATTTCTAATCCTGAGAGGAACTTTAACCATTTTTTTCAGTCAGATCATCGGAGGACTATAAAAGTACCTGTTTCATGTTACAGTATTCAGCAGACTGGTCCAATGATGATTTTATTGTTTGTGCTACACCCATCTTTCCTTTTACCATGACCACCATGAAGGTCTGGAAGGCAGATTTTTTAGACGGTATAGCTTGAATACTCATATCCCAACCAAATCTGAACTCAGGCAAAAGTAAAGCTACAAAAAGGAAAAGGAGAAAACAGTAAGTCGACTCTTGACATTAGTGAGTTTAATAAAACAGAACTTAAAGATTAGTGTTTTAGAATCCACATAGCCAAACTTTCAAGAAGTTGGTCAACAATATATGTGAAAGAATGCCGGTTGGCTTATCAAGAACATTGGATTTCTAGTGGAGAAAAAAGAGAGTCCAGAAAATACTAAAATGTAGTTGAAAATCAGATCAAAGCTCTCTTGACAATTTATAAAAGGATTCAATAAAACAACTTACAGAAGAACAAAGCGCAACAAGCATAGTGCAAACTTTCAGAGCTAATTAAAGACTATAGCTTGCAATCAGCAAGATGTCTGAGAAGTCAAGAAAATAAAATGCATAAAGGTAAAGAAATTTCACAGAAATCAACCTAATACATGTGATTCTGCAAGGGTAAGGCACACAAACTTCCCTCCTGATCTCAGAACCCTCTTGGCCTGAAAAAGATGCCTGCTTAGTCAGATGTAACGTGAAGATAAAAGCAGTTCCATGACTATATACATCCTTCACGACAACTGAATAAGATAATTTAAAATTCAACATGACTCCACTATGTACCTCATTTAAATATTTCATCCCGAGTTTTGTACCAGCCTCTGGCTCCATAAGAGCATCCAATCCTCCCTTATCAAGTATGACATCAAATGATCCATCTGCAAACTGGTAGTCTTTTATGTTAGGTAGTTTTGGTAAGAACTATGCATTAAGGACTTGTCTAGCAGGTGCCACAAAAGATGAACCTATGTGCAAACCGGCATCTAGATATGTCAAGTTGTTTGGGAAAGAAATGCATAAAACAAAAATGCTTAAGAGATCAAGGACCAAAGCTTGGCAAGTATAGCATCAATAATTACTGGATAATTGACAGTTTGATGTGTCAGGTAATTGTGATAAGAAACTCGCACTGCAAACTGCTTGCCGATAAAGCATGTCAAACCAAGTTTAGGAGCGCTTGACAACTCTTAATGAACATGGACAAGAACAGGCTATGAACAGGTCCGACAAATAAACTTTTGAAATGAGACAGGAACCGTTGTCAACGAGAAAGTTCACCATCCTTTGTAACAGGTACCATGAACCAAATAGCCCACAAGGTGCGGTACAAGGGCTTCTCAGCATCTCAACCAAACAAAACGCTTGCATTTATCTCAACCACAAATCAAATAGCCCACCGCATTGCATTTACCATGAAAATAAAAATCATAGTCCTTTCTTGTCAAAACTGCTTCACAGGGTGTCAATAAGCTACACCAGTTTGCATGACTTCACACTAAAAGATACACTAATACTCATTCAACAGTGCCAAATCGACCAGATATAACTGAATTATCTGCATTGCCTGCTCAAATCAGCAACATTGAGCTCAATGATCAAGCATCTGCATGCTAGATGTATGTACCTGATAGTGAAGTCAATTTGATACTGAATTGTGACTTTAAGTGTCTAACAGTACCTTCTATCAAACCTCCAATCAAGCATTGCTTGATCCTAGCTACGACGTCATCAGCAAGTTTAAATTTCACATTTCTAAAAAAAAGTAATACCAAGTGTGGTAATCATTTCATGTTTCACTTAAATCTAACTTAAGCGGTCCACCTGCAGAACTATCAGCAGCACGAATTATCCCCCACACAAACAAGTCACCATTCACCAATAAACACAAAATCCAAGCTCCACACCAAACAACCATACTACGCAGTTGATGGTGTTCTTCACGAGCCGTACCTGCATGTTGGTCATGTCCATGACGCGCCACCGCATCTCGGGGCGCGAGCGTGCGTGGCGGCGGAGCATGTCGGCGACGACGACGCGGGAGAAGTCGACGTTGGTGATGCGGCGGAACCCCGCGTCATAGAGCCGCTCCGAGAGAACCGAGCTCCCGCACCCGGGAACCAGTATCTCCGCCGCCTCCCCGGCGCCGCTGCTTCGGAGGAGGTCGAGCAACGGGGCCTCGAGTGGCGGGCCACCCCCGAGTGCCGCGCAGCGCGAAGAACTTGTCCCAGTTCTCCCGCGACGTGAAGTCGCCCAGCGTGTCTAGGAGCGCCGCGCCCGCCGCCGCCGCCGGCGTGGTTGCCATTGGATGGGAGCTCGAGGCGTGGAACCCTAGCTCAAGGGGTTTAGGAATGGGGAAAGGGAGACAGAGAAGCGATGTCCAGACTGCAGAGCAGAAGGATCAGTAGTCTCTTGACCATCCGATTGGGAATCAACGCTACTGATCATAAAGAAATTATTTCTACCAATATATTTCTTTTTTTCAGATGCAATATATTTCTTTTTTTTTGAAACGCTTCTACCAATATTTGGGGAGTGTTTGTTGTATAGGCTCTAAAATTTAGAGAGGTTTTAATCAAAGAGAATCTTGTTATTTAAAAGTATTAAATAAAGTCTAATGACAAAACTAATTTCAGACTTCCGATCGAATTCGCGAGACGAATCTAATGAGGGTAATTAAGACGCGGCAAAAGGGGTCTTGGCCTAGTGGTTAAGACAACCAAGTAGCACCTTTCAGGTCCTGGGTTTGACTCCTGGTGGGAGCGAATTTTCTAGGATTTAACGGCACAATTGCATGTGATTTAAACATTTAAATCGCATGCACGACTTTCTCTCTGAATTATCCTTGGAGACACCGAGGTGTTAGTTGTATGCCATCTAAAATTTAGAGGGGTCTAAGCAAAGAGAATCTTGACATTTAAAAGTATTAAATAAAGTCTAATGACAAAACTAATTTCAGACTTCCGGTCGAATTTGCGAGACGAATCTAATGAGGGTAAGCAAGCCGCGATTAGTCGATGGTAACTATAGCATTACTGTAGCATTATTGTAACAAAACATAACTTAATTAGGCTTATTAGATTCATCTCGTAAATTTACGTTCATCTAAAAAAGGTTTTTTAATTTGACTTCATTTAATACTTCTAAATAACAAGATTCTTTTTAATGTGACATGTCTAAAATTTAGAGAGGATGCAATCGAACGCACACTTAGATTCTGGAACATGTTTTTCCTTCACAGCGGAGGCACCATGCATGGTTCCAAGGCACAATGATCAAAAATCACAAGCAGCATCTAACAAAGGCAACAGTTCAACCAGTGGCACATGTTGGTCGTACGACGAAGTCTTGATCCGGTCGTATGTGAAGTATCTTCTTTATATGAAGCACAAGCAAATATAACATGATTTTGTTTCAGGTAAACTACATGAGAACATGAGCACCAGCCCCGAGCTTGACAAATACAAGTGATCTAAAGGCTCGCATGCATCTGATTTGAAAAAAAAAACTCGTACATCTAATGATAATGTAGCATATTGATTATATACGTGGACAAATGATTTTTCAAAATTCCACACTCAAATCGTTAATTTGACTTTGTGAATTGACCTTCATTATTATTCAAACTAGGGTACATGTGCCCCTATATGCTCGCATACGACATCTCACTCTGTTTTAATAGTAGCAGCGCACGAGAATGTAACCAGTAGATCTTTGAACATTTGCTACTAGAAAAGAAAGCATAAACTTTATCCCCTCTTTTAAGACTTGCACGGTATGTTTCCATCAGATGGCTGAATTTCCTCTAGGAGTCTCCCATGCAGTAATAGCCATACGTAGCAAGTATGTTGTCATAAACACACGTCAAAACAACTTATAATGGAAGGAACACACGTCAAACAACTTATAATGGAAGGGGCCGAATGCATAACTGACTTTTTTTATGAAACCATTGCATGTTTTTCGCCTTTTGTGTATTTGACTTTATTTTTTTAATTCGAAGCAAACACTTAACCCTATTCTGTTACAGGTCATTGACGGTGCGAATTCTATGATAAAAAGACCTTCATATATCCTTTGTGTGACTTTAATATTTAACAGCTTTTGCATGAATGACCTTATTTTACAAAACATTGTGCAAGTAATTTAACTACTGTTTTAGAAGTTTGATAATAACATATTGAATTCAAACTTGAAGAAAGAAAACATTAATTTGACTAAAATTCAATTCTTTTTACAAAAATAGCATCAATTCATCAGCAACTTGATTATTTGGACAGCAAAAAAAATATAAAGCGAGCGACGAAACAATCGTCGGCCATTTGAGTATGAGGACAGCAACCCACCAGCCACGCCCCAATCGCCCCCACAAATCGCGCAATCGCCCAGCACCCCGCCGCCCTCGCGTCGTGCCGACGTCGCGCGAGGGCTGTGCAGGGTTCACTCGCTCATTAGGATGGTGGGTGAGCACGAGGAGGTAGAAGAAACACAGGCAAGGCAACGGGAGTTACGGGAACCATCCGAGAGAGAACAAGCAGAGGGAAGAGATAAGACTATCTCCAATAGATGTCCCTTCATTACTTAAACTCAAAATGGGTCCTAAAACATGGAAAACACGTCTCCAACAGTACACCTAAACGACATATCCATTTTCCTCCCTGCTCCCTTGGCGACGGACTAATGAGGCTTCTTCGCCCTGCGACCAAGCCGAGCGCGTCTCTTCCTCGCCGCGCACCTCATGCTCTGCTCACGCCACCGCGCCTCCCTGCCCCCAACCCCTCCTCCGCCTGCCCCTGACCCCTCCTCCGCCCTGCCTCCTTCACCGAGCGCTCGCGCCGCCGCTTCGAACGAGCTACGTCACGCGGGGAGATGCTTCAGGCGGAGGAACGAACGACGCCCTCGACGACGGAGGCGGCGGGGGGATGCTTCAGGCGGAGATATTGGAATCGATCCATGGCGGAGAGAAGGGGAATCGATCCATGGCGGCTCCCCCCGCCCTCCCTTGGG
>LAPY01001072.1:106712-117385 GCA_000970635.1 Eragrostis tef
CGCGGGCGGCCGATGCGGCCGAGCTCGTGGCCCGGTCTCGCGGAGGGAGCGACATCCATGGCTCTCCCCGCCAGGCCCAGGCTCAAGGGTGCTACGCGGCGGGGAGACGATTTTGAGATGGAGCTCACCGTGAGCTGCAAATTGATCTTCCCCAAGCAATTGATTTTGGAATGAAGCTCACTGTGAGTTGTAAATTGATCTTTCCCAAACAATTAATTTTTGAACGAAGCTCACTGTGAGCTGTAAATTGAGGAGGCATGACCGTACAGAGCTTGAGATGGAAATTGATGGTCATGTGCAGTCCGTCCGTGCGCAGCGAGGCGAGCCGAGGAAGCTTTGTCAAGCACGACGCTGCGCAGCAAGACGGAGCTCGCGGCGCAGCAAGACAGAGCCCGCGCTCGTCCGGCGCCACTGAATCCCCATACACGGCGTCCTCGACAGCCTCAGCGAGCAGCGGCGGCGCGGGCTGCTGCGGCCGGAGCAGCGCCGCGGCGAGGCGGACAGGCCGGATCTGGCCGTTGCAGAAGAGCTCATCGGCGTAAGGCATGGTGATTCGATTTGGTCCGAGTCGATTGGGGCTTGCCGTTGGAGATGGCAAATTTAGATGGTGCTCTTTCAGGTGCAAGAACCCCATTCAGTGTTTTGACCTCCCATTTTGCTCCTCCTCGTTGGAGATAGCCTAAAGAGAGGGTATATTGGTCTTTTTCCTTGTCGTTTCATTATCCTTTGTTTCTTTTCTTTTTTAACACTCAAATCCTGCTACACGGAGTAAAAAAATAAGGTGGACGGAGGCTTTGATTGCAAAAAATGGATCCAATACGGAAAACACGAAAGGGTCAAACATGTAATTGGCTTTCAAAAAAAGGTCAGTTATGTAATTGGCCTTGAAACATGTTTGGTTGCCCTCTGACAACCTTCTCTGATATTGCGTGAGATAGGACGGATTTTAGATTCCGGGTAAATTAGCTACAGTAAAATCTTTGTATTAGAATTATTTTCGGCCAAAATCCACAATCCGGCGAAACATAGCTTCTCGTAGATTTTTTGACACTATAACTGCAGAACTATTGTAGAAGCAGAATCCAAAACCTGTTTTGCCGAAGAGGCCATAATTTGGCTGACTTGTTTGCCAGAGGTAATTCGTTGCCTGGTCAGGCACCCATGGCTTGCCAGCTGGTCAAGGTTGTCTTTCAAGGATTGTTTTTTGGTTGCAAGGACATGCTTGACCAAGAAACGTTAAACAAAAGACGCTCCTCTGAAACACGAAAGCAGAATATATATATTTTGGACTATTTGCATCTATACCATTACTTTGGACTGAGTTTTTATCTAGTCATCACTCTGGTCTTACATGTCATTGAAACATAGTAATGGTATAGATGAAAACCGCACTTAAAGTGATGGTATGAATGAAATTCATATATTAGGTCATGCTTCTTTGTTCTCAGCCAGCCACCAAGCACCATGAGCCCGCCTCAACCGAGATCGATTAGCGGTGGCTATGTTCGTTTGGAGGGATTTCGGTGAATGCCAAAATGAATTTGTATGGGAGTGTAGAAGAGAATGGCGTCATCGATTGGTCCAATTTTTTGCCCGTACTGCAAATTTAAAGATTAGAGGCCAACGTTTTGAATGGGGAAAAGAGAGAAAAAAAAAGGTACAACAATGGCCTATATTTGGCTATGGAGCTTGAGCTCGACCTCAGAGAAAGTCTGGGGATGGAGCTCCAGCTCCACTGCTCGTTACCGAGAGGGTTTGGAGTACAGATTGGCTATCTTCATTTGATGAATTTGATTGGAACGGAAGGTTATACATTATGTAATCAATTAGTAGTGGAACAGGGTGTAAAGTGTGTAGACCAAAGAAGGCTGGCGCGTCGTTTTGATGCCACTTTTGCTGTGCAAACGGACATGGCCAGGAAACTAGGGCATATGTAGCTTTTGCAAAGCTGCGGGGTCACATGCTTCCGGCAGCATCACGGGAGAAGAGTGAAGAAACATAGATTAGGAATTGTCTACACAAAACTAACTTTTTTTATTACACAATACAACTCAGACTCTCACAACGCACGCACGCTCACCTCTATGAATACACATACGCAAACCTTACCTTTATGAGCATCTTCGAAGACTGAGCCGACAAATCCTCGAGATTGACGAAGTCACCACTAGGCACCTCGCTGTCGACGGTCACGTCCGCTACCGTTAAAAGCACAAAGCCAACTGCCATGACGACAGCTATTAATTCTCTTGTTTCTGTTCCTTCATGGACTACGATTTTCATATTGGTTTTTGCACATTGGGTACTATGAAAATCTTACTACAAACTACGCTAATTTTGCAACACTCGTAAAAATAGAATTAGGGACAGACACATGCCTCAGTTCACACACACTATCGTCTAGTGCCCGAATAAAAAAAATGCATGTTCCCATGCGCACACGCAAGAAACAATAACATCATGGCTTATCTTACGTTAGAGCATGCACTCGTTGCTTAGTCGTTATCCATGTATATGTTCACACGTCTCTTGGGAAATAATGTGTCATATCTATATGAACATAGTTCGTCATGCGGCGGTCAAAATACTTTTTGTTCGTCTCTGTTGTCAACCATACTTTAGCATTGCCTAATTAAGATGTAGGCATCAGACAATGCTGCAGAAGGGTAGTTACATTAACATATTGTTACAAAAGCTGCCTACTGTTATAAAACCAAATAAAATTCTTTAGTTGCTGAAAGGCAGGGATATCATGAAGATAAGTTGCAAGAGATTTAGTTGCATTGGATAACGATGCCTTAATTGTTTCCCGCCAGCCTTCATATCCAACCGGCAACCTAGCTAGGGGTGGGGAGTTCTCCCATGCACCAGTTGACTTTCACAAACAAAAAAGGAAAGAACACTTTGAGTAGATAGCAATGTCAATGGTTGAGGGTGGTGGCTCTGTTGGCGATGTTGGTGCATGCCATCTTAGCTGGGCCGATGTGGGGATGAATACGATCAGCAGAGAGGAAGAACAACTCTTGCACAAATGGAGTGGAGGGAGGAGGCATGGCGAGAAAAAGGAGGAGCTTCGGCTGTGTTCACCGGCACTGGACGATAGCTTTGGCGCACGGGAGTGGGCCACGCACGTCATGGGTACAACCGTATGAGGCCGCTTGAAGGTACGCCATAGGATCGTTGGAGAAAAAATAAGGTTGGAAGGAGAATGTCTCTGATGGAGGAAAAATTGACTGAGAGTAATGTCAAAGATTAGATTGAGAGTGAGACTGACAAATTGACTGATTACCGAGCTAGAGATCGAAATTCGTTTAGCAAGTCAGTTCTTCATGCTGGTTCGCTCCAACCGACGTGCAGTTGAAGACTTCTGGTAGTGATTAAGCCGTGCACAACATGACTACTACGTACGACCATCGAATGAGGGCGCTGGCTAATTTATTTTTATAAGAGATTACTTGACCTTATTTATTGAACGTCAACATAACTGCTTCATACAAGACAGACTTAATAAAAAATTAAAGGAATACATGTAACGCCGGGAGCACACAGGAAAGCAGATATAAAAGTATCACTAGGCTCTTGAGGAATTTCATTTCAATTGCCATTTGTTGTATGTCTTCAGGATAGCCACGGTACCCCTGCAAACAGGAAAATGCGTAGAGATCGCGAGACACTATAACTTATCAGCTATACAGGATTACCCATAGACCCTTAGTGTGAGAGCGGGTCAAATGAAACCAGAAATAGGACACAGCTGTAGAAATATGATGAACAATTTCTCTATTATCCCCACACAGAGACAAAACTCACACTGGTTGGATTCTCATATATATGTCTTATCTGCTATAAAGTAGGCCATTTGCTACTCAACTGGTTGCAGGGAGATGATGACATATGTTATAAATATATATCTGTGGGACAGTAGCGCGTGAACTAATAAGCTAATGTGAGACTTGCATGCATGCATGCTAGTATCATCCAGCCATCCAGTTGACGACATTGATGATGACCC
Organism: Eragrostis tef; assembly: GCA_000970635.1. Taxonomy (NCBI): domain Eukaryota; kingdom Viridiplantae; phylum Streptophyta; class Magnoliopsida; order Poales; family Poaceae; genus Eragrostis; species Eragrostis tef. The sequence continues at coordinate 110,725 of LAPY01001072.1, forward strand.
ATCAACCTCCATGAGCAAGTATACCTCCTCTGCTCAAATAAGTAAGAATTCGTCGCACGTTTTTCTTGCTCGGAGAATCTAGCAACTCTTTGCCATGTGTGGCAAAAAATCCAGCGGCCGGTCCATCAGCCCCGCTCTATTTATGGCAAGAAGTACTGTTTGGTCCCTCGTCGCTTCCCTTCCAAATCAGTGTGCGCACTTGTAGCCTCCTAGCCTAGCCTAGCTAGACCGTGGGCGTGTGTTACCTAGCTAGCTACCCAGATTGGCACCCATGGAAGCTGACGCGCTCCGTGCTCCTCCTACCAAGCACGTCGTCTCGAGGCCGTCGAAGCGCAAGAGAAGCACGTCTCCGGCGGCCGCTGGAATAGGATGCGCGGGCAGGCACCCATCGTACCGCGGCGTGCGGCGGCGGGACTGGGGAGTGTGGGTGTCGGAGATCCGGGAGCCGCGCAAGAAGTCGCGCCAAATAAAGAATTTGCTCATCATATAAATATACACACCCAGGCCTGATGTCCCATAATTCTACAATTAGGACACAGCTGTAGAAATATGATTAACAATTTCTCTATTATCCCCGCATAGAGATCAAACTCACTCCCTTTCCACTTATTTCTTCTCTCCAGTTGTGAATTCTGATATGTCGTATTTGCCATAAATATAGGCCATTTGCTCATCAACTGGTTGCAGGGAGATAGATGACTTATATTGTAAATATAATATATCTTTGGGACACAATGCGCGTGAACTAATAAGCTAATGTGAGACTTGCATGCATGCATGCATGCGAGTATCATCCAGCCATGCACCCAGTTTACCGAACATTGATGGTGACACATGAACCTCCAGGTGCAAGTGTCTGCTCAAATAGCTCAGAATTCGTCGCACGTTTTTCTTGCTCGCAGAATCTAGCAACTCTTTGCCATGTATGGCAAATCCAGCGGCCGGTCTCAGCCCCGCTCTATTTATAGCAAGAAGTACTGTTTGCTCTCACACCGTCACACGTACTACTCCACTACTTTTTGTGCATACCTTCCCTTCCAAATCAGTGTGCGCGCTTGTATACTAGCCTAGCCTAGCTAGATCCGTGGGCGTGTTACTACCTAGATTGGCAGCCATGGAAGCTGACGCGGTCCATGCTCCTACTACCATCTCGTCTTCCTCCTCCGGCTCCTGTGCCATCGAGAGCATCAACCAAGTTCTCTCCAACGTCGTCCTGAAGTCGTCGAAGCGCAAGAGAAGAAGCACGTCTCCGGCTGGCGGCGGCCACCACCACCGGAGGAACGGCGGCGGAGGAATAGGATGCGCGGGGAGGCACCCGTCGTACCGCGGCGTGCGGCGGCGGGAGTGGGGCGTGTGGGTGTCGGAGATCCGGGAGCCGCGCAAGAAGTCGCGCATCTGGCTCGGCACCTTCCCCACCGCCGAGATGGCGGCGCGCGCACACGACGTCGCCGCGCGCGCCATCAAGGGCCGCGCCGCGCACCTCAACTTCCCGCACCTCGCCCACACGCTCCCCAGCCCGGCCTCCACCTCCCCCGCCGACGTCCGCGCCGCCGCAGCCATGGCCGCCGCCGGGCACTGCTGCGAGAGCCCGCAGCCGGCCGCTGATTCCGACGAGACGCCGCCATCCAGTGCAGCCACCGCCGACGGCGACGGCGAGGACCTCGAGGACGCGCTGGCGCTCTTCGATTGTCTTCCCGACCTTCTTCTGGACCTGAGGGACGGCCTCTACTGGCCGTCCGAGCTATGGAACGCCGCCGCAGTTTCGCCGGTGGCTGAAGAGTGCGACAACATGTTCGGTGTGCACTGCCTGTGGGCTGATCAGTTATGGACGGAAGACGCTGCCAAGCCAGCGGACAACTGCTCGTTACATCTGTGACTGGTGCCTCCAACAGATACATCTTCACTCGAGCGCTACATTCAGATCAGTTCATCATTTTAATTTGTGAAGAAGAAATTTATTAGACACCATTGCCGTCTCGGATGGAAAAAAGAGAGAGAGAGAGAGAGAGAGTGGGTTGGATCGGATTGGGACTTTTCTGGAACCGGATAGTTTTAGCTGTTCATAAGCAAGTTTGCAGCGGGTTTTGGCAGTGTGTACAGCTTTTTTTCGTGTACTGTAATTAACAAAGATGGCCATCGTTCGTTCAGGCCATCGCAAAAAGCGTATGAAGTAAGTAATGGATTGTTTGCAAAATGTCCCAGATTTCACCGAGTTTTATAGGACCAAGTCTGTTGCTTATGCATGGCAATGGCCACCAACATTCTTAAATTAATGACGCTGCTTATCTCACATCGATCGGTGGGAGTAATGGACATGCATTTTAATTATAAACACAAAGGCCTCAAAGGATCACAGTAAATTAAAGTTAGTCCCTCGGTCCATTCGGGTACTTGCGAACTAACTGGGCTTAGCACTAATCATGTGGCTCCAACTTCACATGCCCTGCTACCAAAGGATGGAATCATCGACCTTGTCTTGCTGAGGGTTCCTTCGACGTTTGGTTCATGATTTCAAACAATCATTCTGTGATGATTGTGAGAACCTCGATCTTCCTTTGATGAGGTTAACATGGAACTCGACGGCCGTATATTAGCATAAGTAGTACTGATGGCAGGCTGGCAGCTGGCTTCATCATTTGTCAGCCACTTTGGCTAGCTCTGCAAACGGACATGGGCAGGAAAGTCGGCGATGTGCAGGCTACCGGACTCCAAGCTCGTGTGACACCACCATTGCTGGGTGGCTGCGACAAACGGGGAACAGGATGGAAAAAAGAAAATCGCTGATGGGGCGATCCTTTATGTTTGGTGGAACGTATGTAAAGAAAGAAATAGGAGAACCTTCGAGAGACACAGCACAACGACTCTACATGTTGCTCTGCTAGCCAAAGAAGAAATGGACATGTACAAGATGGCCACTAGAAGGAGGGACCAAACCATGGTGCAAGAAAGATCAACACTTGCAAATCAGCAACCAGAAGTCTTGTTGCCTTCTTGTTGATTCCGATCTTTTAGCTTTGTTTTACTTTCCTTCTCTGTTTGCCCCTGGGTGCCTAAGCAACCAATGTGGGGAGTGGTCTGTCCTCTCGGCCATGTTAGCAATTGACGGCTAGCATGTTGTGTAAGACTCTGTTTTTTTCTTCTCCTCTTACTTAATGCATGGGCAGTGCACCCGCCAGTTTTCGTAAAAAAAAAAGAAAGCCGGAGATGTAATTACTGGCATCGGTAGCTTTTGTAAAGCTCCCTGACCACATGTGAATATTTTCGAAGATGCTTTAATCAGTGTAACCTATTCATGCTGATCGCTGTTACACAACAGTTTAATTTACATTGACAACTCATGAGGGTAGGGAGGGGGTTGTTATATCTCGAGTCTTTTAACAACTATTCATGTGAATCTAGTGTTGGCTTGTGTTTGCTTCCCCGCAAAATGACTCTGGCAGTAGAATTAGCCAACGGGCGTCCAACGATCCGGACTGATTCAGCAATCATCGTCGTCCTGCCTAACAGCAGGGAAGGTGTATGTGCCTCAGTTTGTGGCTGCGCGGATCGCCGAGGGAGGTGGCTTCTGCGGTAACGTACGTAGGCAAGAGATGACATACTCGAGATTTTAATGGCCATGATGGGTTTCGGCGCAGTACAGCCGCCAATGTAAACGATGGGTCCATAACTGGTGAATTGATAAGCGGCGGCGAGTCACGGCACACCGGCAGCGGAGAGGAAGATTTGCCTGTGCCTCTATTGAGTCACGAAATTTGCTCGCAGTGGCATGTAACGTAAATTTTTTAACCCTAAGGCAATTACAAAACTGTCCTCTGCAATGGACGCTCAGATTTTATTCATACCAGTGTTATCTTTATGGTGGTATGGTGCACTGTAAAGATTCTCATTGGGAATTGTTGAAGCTGCTTAGTACAAATCGTTCGTCAACAATTTGCATATGGAGGTAGTGCACATAAAAGATGCCTGGACTCCCTTGAGTAGTAAGTATATGCCGAGGTGATCAAGTCGGCTATTAAAGAAAGAAGAAGTTACAGATGGATATACGTTGCCCCTATAAATTATTGTTCGATCCAAGCTATATAGTATGAAGCAAGGCTACACCTGCTACATCATTCGTAGGCGGGATACATCAGTTGTGAGCTTGCCTAGTTTACAGATCGAGTTCGTGTGAATCTACATCACTACTTCCCCTTTGCCTTGTAGTTGCGGCGCATGGCCTCGAACTCGGCTTCGTCCAGCGCGTAGACTGCCGCCACGGCCAGCTCCCGCTCCTTCTCCAGCCTGTACTGGTACACCACAGCGTACAACGCACCGCCGGTAACCAGGCCGCCGGCGCAGCAGAGGAGGTTCTTCACCAACGGGCAGATCGCCATCTATCACCGGACACGCAGACCTGAAGATCTTTAAAGATATCGGAGAGAAGTGGGCGAAGAGCTAGGGAAGTAGTAAGGTGTCCGGCGATTCAAATTTTGTTATGGATGGTGAAATATTTATATATGGATTTCAAGGACTTTCTGATCGACCTACTTGCATTGGACGCCAAGCCACAAGTACTTTTGGAACGTAATCTGCGGCAGGTGATGGGTTTCGGCGCAGTACAGCCGCCAATGTAAACGATGGGTCCATAACTGGTGAATTGATAAGCGGCGGCGAGTCACGGCACACCGGCAGCGGAGAGGAAGATTTGCCTGTGCCTCTATTGAGTCACGAAATTTGCTCGCAGTGGCATGTAACGTAAATTTTTTAACCCTAAGGCAATTACAAAACTGTCCTCTGCAATGGACGCTCAGATTTTATTCATACCAGTGTTATCTTTATGGTGGTATGGTGCACTGTAAAGATTCTCATTGGGAATTGTTGAAGCTGCTTAGTACAAATCGTTCGTCAACAATTTGCATATGGAGGTAGTGCACATAAAAGATGCCTGGACTCCCTTGAGTAGTAAGTATATGCCGAGGTGATCAAGTCGGCTATTAAAGAAAGAAGAAGTTACAGATGGATATACGTTGCCCCTATAAATTATTGTTCGATCCAAGCTATATAGTATGAAGCAAGGCTACACCTGCTACATCATTCGTAGGCGGGATACATCAGTTGTGAGCTTGCCTAGTTTACAGATCGAGTTCGTGTGAATATACATCACTACCTCCCCTTCGCCTCGTAGTTGCGGCGCATGGCCTCGAACTCGGCTTCGTCCAGCGCGTAGACTGCCGCCACGGCCAGCTCCCGCTCCTTCTCCAGCCTGTACTGGTACACCACAGCGTACAACGCACCGCCGGTAACCAGGCCGCCGGCGCAGCAGAGGAGGTTCTTCACCAACGGGCAGATCGCCATCTATCACCGGACACGCAGACCTGAAGATCTTTAAAGATATCGGAGAGAAGTGGGCGAAGAGCTAGGGAAGTAGTAAGGTGTCCGGCGATTCAAATTTTGTTATGGATGGGGAAATATTTATATATGGATTTCAAGGACTTTCTGGTCGATCTATCTTGCATTGGACGCCAAGCCACAAGTACTTCTGGAACGTAATTATCTGCGGCAGGCGCTTGAAGCCATTTGTCTCAAAAGACCGGAACTTTTGCAAAATGTTGATTAATTACTTGTTCCACAAGCAATACACAACGTTTGCTTCGCACGCAAGGCGGCCAAAAGAATCCCAAATATATAGAGAGCCACATAATATCTTGTTCGACCCTGCGCACATTCCTCCAATAATAACAAACCCTTAGCTCTGCAGCCAGTTAGTTGTTACACGCGCACGGCGTCATGGGCGGCTACTGCCTCTTCTTCGGCTCCGCCGTGGTGGGCTACTACGGCAGCGCCTTCGGCCGCCTCGCGTACAAGGGCTACAAGGAGACCCAGCGGAGGGAGCAGGCAGTGCTCCGAGCGGCGGCGGAGAGGAAGGTCCGGCAGCAGAATGGCGCCGGAAGCAAGGGCAAGGACATGGACGATGCCGACAAAGCTTTCGCAAGCCTCGGAGTCGTGTTTTTAGCCTGGGCTGCCATCAGGTCGATTATTGATAAATGATGTACTTCCATCCCGTTTAATGCTACTCTGGCATATGGAAATTTGTATGGATTTCTACAATATTTGTCGAATGTACGCATGTTCCAACAATCTACATCATAATAGATTATAGGTTTTTTCGCCAAAAGAGAGAGCGAGAGTACATCATAATAGATTGTTTTATAGGTTCTTGAAACGCGGGTATGCATAAGGTATGGTTGGTTCGTTTTTGCAACTCTCAGTTTATCTACATTTTTCAGCCTCTGATTGGTTTCATGTGCCGACATATATAACTGTCAGTCCATGGCATGAGCCAGCAATGAAAACAACACATCGCTTGAGGTTGGAAAACTGCAAACCATTTGGAACGCGATGGCTAGCTTCTCGTGATCATACGTGCTCAAAATCCAATGCGTTGGCCTCTATCTCTTGCATCAGCAGGATGCATGCATCTGTTACTGCCGCTAACGAACAGGACAAAATCCGATTAGCTTCCAAGAACTGTTCAATATGTATTATACTCCCTAATAATTAACGTTTTTGATTTTCCATCACGTTTGACCGTCTGTCTTATTCAAAAGATTTCTATAAATACGAAAACAAATATGTCACATGAAAATATAGTTAATGATAAAACAAGTTATAAATAAAAAAA
>LAPY01001072.1:132570-145571 GCA_000970635.1 Eragrostis tef
CCCCCCGCCGCCCCCCCGCAGATGTGACGATGGCTGCCAGGAAGCGGCGAGCCCCTCTCCATGTCGCTGGGTATGGGAGGCGGCCGGGGAACAGGTTCGTCCCCGGCGCCACATCACCAGCTACATCTCAGGGAGGAGGAAATCGAGGAGTCCAATTAAGCCAAAACAGAACGCCAGAAAAATTCACGAAAAATTGAGCTGTTCCGCTGCGGGATTTTGGTAGAGGAGTTTTGAGTGTGAATGTGTCAGATCTCGACAAGAGCGAATCCGTGGGGACAAGGAGACGCTCGGTCAGATGATCGACGGGGGATCCATCTGGCTGGCCTCAGGAGGCGCTCGGCCATACCAAAACTCGGCTCCGCGCCGCTGTTCCAGCAACACGGCAGTGACAAACTCGCAAACCAGCAAATCCGCAGCGAAAACAGATCGGCACGGCTGAAAACGGAAACAAAAAATCGAAATGAAGGAAAAGATTTTTGACCAAAGCACCGAGGAAAATAAAAACAAGAGGCGGGTGAGAAAGAACCAACTCTTCTTCGTCTGAAGAAAAGTTGGAGGTGTGGAGGCTCGAACCGGAGGAAGACGCTTGAGGCGGCGCTGGTTGCTTATATAGACCGCGTGATATCGCCGGGTAGGGTTTCCGGGAACTCACGAGAGTTCTGGGATAATCCCGCATTGCTGGAACGGGCTATTGGGCCGGTAAGCTCCGGTGTCAAACATGTCGGCCCAGAACGACTTCCACATGCTCTGTTCCCTGTTGCCAAGTCACACTGATGAAAAACCAATACGGGCCACTGCAAAAGCACCGTCTCTAGGAGGAAATTCCTAATCGCAAAGAACACAGACGCACCGCTTCATCAATTTTCGTCAGCCACTCAGCCCAGGAATCTTCACCACATCTAATGTAATTAAGGAACTAACAACCCTGCAGCACCGTCTCTAGGAGGAAATTCCTAATCGCAAAGAAAAAAACAAACATATACAGTGAAATGCACTACTGAGATGAAGATATCCCGAAGCTTTCATATCCTTAACCATGTGCCTTTAGTTCCAATTATCACCCCGGTAGCATAGAACAACTAACAAAATAAATATTGAAAGGAGAAACGAAAGAGTGTCACGATTTTGGAGATAGTCAGACCTCTTCTGTCTTGAAGGTAATCAAATACTTCTCATATCCAAGTGAATCAAGAAATGCTGGTTGGAATTTCGGCTGACATGCAAAAGAGCCTCCAGGGCTATAAAAACCATTCGGGTAACAAGAAAAGACACTTGATTTAAGCACAAACAAATACATGCAAGAAGCTATCCCGCAATATGCAGACATCCTCCAAAGCAACACATTCAGCTACCGAGCTATATATCATGTATAATTAGAATCTTTATAAAGGACTCCACATACACTGCGCCTGGCACAGCCAAATTGATGATGAGGTACACGGCCGAGTCTAAGATATACAGCACAAAGTCAGTGAGTAAGACTACGTTATATGAAAACCAAAGTTGAGAAATTTTCAATGGGGACAATCGCAATCGCAGGGTACGACCATGTTTCACCACCGCTTAAATCATACTATTATATAGCTTAAGCAAGCTAAGACACGTTGTTGACGTTTTATTATTAGCTAATGGTACCAATAGTTAAGCATGTCCCAGTGTTTGCATGTGGACAAGGACAGAATGAAGCTCGATGCTGCTCATTGGTCTTGTTCCGAATTTCTAGAAAGGAAAATACTTATCATGCATCTATAACCGACAACAGATTTGTAGAACGCTACACCAAGCAAGTTTGGTAATAACTATCGACAAACTGGAGCTAGGTACACCCTTCTTTTTAGAGAACCTTTACGGTGCACCTAAATTAATGTGGGCCATTTATTTTTCTTGATCCAACCGTTTAGATGCACTTTATACTACTTAAATCCTCTCTAGTAGTATGGTGGTATTTTAAAGTGGTATAAAGAGTATGAGGGTATTGATGGAAACAAAGTAATGGCACCTTAGTAATTTCCTAGTTCTAATTAAAAAGGACTGCTGCATTTCACTAATAATTCCTGATTCAATTCGTTCATGTTCGTCCCATCATAATTTCTCGAACCCTAACGGAGCCTGCCGCCATTTTCTTGGCCACGGCTGTGACCGGCGGCGACGGCATGTCGGGGCGTGTGGCGGCCCGCGACGCGCTTCCTGTGGCTGTCCTACATAGTCGCGAGTTCATCCGGCTCCGGCATCGCGGCACCATCATGAGTGTCAGGATTTGGGTGTTCGATCGCTTGCCGCCGCCTCGGCCGCTGTTGGTGCTTCCGATCCCAATATCACGACACCACGTCGACATTCGCAACTCCTTGGACGGTGCTGCTCGGGTGGCCACCCTGCTCAGGAATTCCTGTGTTGCGTGGTGGTTGGCGTTCCCGGTTTCCCGTCGTCGCGAGCTCCAGCAAAATTAAGGCAGCACGATCGTCGTCATTGTGGTGGTTCCTGTGGTGACAACGACAAGTGAGGGGTCCTGAGGTGGGTCATTGCGAACGATGGAGCGGTGGCTGTGGAGGCTTGGACAGGCGAGTCGGGGCTGACGACGCCGGCTGGAGTGCTCTGGCGGAGCTCTTGTCTAATCATGTTGATTTACTGATGGAAATATGCCTGTCTAAGTGTCTAGTGTGCTACGGAGTACGTTGTATTAACTGTTCATGCATGCGATACTGAATTTGGATGTTCTTGTATTCATACTAGTATTGCCGACTTCTGAATCTGGATGTCCAAGAAAGTACATTGAAAATTTAGTGTACAAATGAGACAATGATCTGTAACCATGAGACTAATTAATCTATGACAACTTATTTTATCGGCACTAGGAAATTTAAAAACATGTGAGCACAAGCATTCAATCGACAACGACAAACAAAATGAATGGGAATACTGCAGGATTGCAAAGCATATCTCAAGAATAAAAGCAGAGTACCCTGAGACACTCTCCATGTTTCTTTTACGTACATGACATTATACATGCTAATTGCCTTCGGGTTACAGAATAATATGATCCAACCAACTGTCATTGTCAGAGGTCGGAAGCGCATAAAACAACAGTGTTACAACCAACCAGGTAAAAATAACCAAGGTAACCAATGCCTCACGCACTGAGACATCACGAACTTCTTGATGTCTAAATAAAAAAGGTAAAGTTGTCGATTCTTCAAAGATAAGTAAATATAGTCAGCACCCATGTACTGTCTTCAAGCATTTTTTTACATTGTTCAGATCAGCACCTACAATGTCGAATATGATCACAAAGGTTTAATGTAGGGTACTGGGAACCAAAAATCAACTCTGTGCATCATTGAACTCCTTTACCAGTTTACAGAGAACATCAGCCCTTTCCCATTCTTCAAAAGAGGGTGCATATGTGATCCTGTGATCTTTTTTCTAGAAGGGTGAACTTGTGAGCTTGCAATTTCCAAATACGAGGAACATGTTGTGACTCACTCTTCCCACATTACAAATACATGTTGAGGATCCAAAAGTGGATCATCCTGGATGTCCCCAGATTTCCTAACATACAACATGCCGCCATTTCGCTTAACTGAATTGCGAGCCTAGGAAGACATCTGCATCAGGCCAGTTTCCGTGGCTACCATTGACATCCCTTTAAGAAAAAGAAAACTATATCCTTCAACTGAGCATAGATGCTTCCTCCATATCACCTCATCTGTACCGGGTGTCTTCCTCAAGCTGTTATTTTTGACACTAAATTCTTCCCTTTTGCATACTTACTGTAGAACTGGTACAATTCTTCCTCCCACCTAAAAGTTTGATTTTCCCCTGCTTTAAAAAAAGGTGGTCAAAACCATGTAAAGATAATTGTCATCTGACATGCAATTGAAATTGCTCATTCTCTGCATGCATCGACTCCCTATCTTCTCACAGATAAGGCAGCTGCCCTTGATTTTATTAGTCAACCCAACTCTGATAACAGAAATGATTAACGATAGAACATGGATTCAGTACTATTTACTGAAAATTAACAATAACCATTGTTCCAACTGCAATTGTAATCTTCATATTTAAACTATAACTGCAGGTCACTGAATTCTAATAAATTTTTAATATGGACAAACAGCAGGCTAACACAGGCCACACATTTTGTCGACTAACTAAAGTGCACCACATAATTAACATAAACAATCCCTTTGGATCGTCCCAGAATGCATGCAGAATCAAAACTAGGTGGTGTTGTTCTAATGATGCGTCGTGAGCGATTCACCTGCACAAATGGAGACAACTGCACAGGCACAGTTCCACCGACCCTCGTGCTTCAAGGTTCTGCCGGGTCGAGGCCTTGGGGGCCGGCCGCGCGTCGTCCATGAAGATAGGAGGAGATCCGGCCAATGCGCCCAATGACCTTAACATCTGGGCGTTGGAGGCTCCCGTGCATCATCCAGCGTCGAGCAGGGAATGGGCGCTTGGGCATTGGCGGCGGGGACGCAGCGGCGGCGTCCGGACGTCCTTCATCCACGTCGCGGAAACCCTACAAAAATGGATCCGCACTGGCGAGGCAAGCAGACGGGGATCCACAGGGAGACGCCCAGTCGAAGTCGTCTGGTGTCTGGCGGCAGCAAGGTGCTGGTGGCGGCCTCCGACGGCGACGGCCGACGAATGATGTTTCTGTCACCACTTTATCCCGTGGTGGCAACACTCGTACGTAATAACTTCGTATAGCTCCGACGGCGACGGCCGACGAATGATGTTTCTGTCACCACTTTACCCCGCGGTGGCAACACTCGTAAATTTGTTGATTAGTCTGATAATTACGCTAATACCCACCGTAATGGACCGTCTGATTAGAGTTATACTACCTCCTGACACATAGTGGTACGGTGCACTGTAAAGGTTCTCTCTTTTTAACCCTTCCTCAATTAGTTACAATACGAAAACAAATGTCCTGCTGAAGTACCGGGGTAAGGGTTCAATAAATATGGTTCAACAGTTATATAAATTTCAAGCCACGAGAAATTGATATGTAATCCACGAGAAACCAACACTTTCAGATAGAAGAAACTACACATTCATTCTCAGAGCAAGCTGCAGCTCCTGAGAACCTAGAGAATAGGATACTGCTGGATTTACCAACTTAAGGACAAGGCCGGTAAATCTGTAAACCAACTACGAGCTATGCTACTTAAAGAGTTCATGGAAACTATTAATATTCCTTGCATATAAAGTCTAAAAGGCATTATGGCCCTCACGAGAGTGGCAGAAAATCACAGATCCTAAAACATGAAAACATCATTAGACAGTGGAAGATGTCTCGGTTTGGAAAACCTTGCAGTAGCAACTTGAGTTTTTCATGCACATAAAACATCAGCTCATGGTTCCTCACCCACGGGCGCAGGCCTTAGGGCTTTAGAAAAAAGTAAAAGCACGAATTTAAAATTAAAATCAGATACTTGAGAAACCAATTTGCCCAAAACCACTAGGTAACAACAGTTTGCAGCTTATGGCTAACCAAACAGAACTTATTATCGTGGCTCCATTGGTTACCAGCCACATTTGCACAAAATCACTAAGAAAAGATAGATAAGAATACCACAGAATCACCTATCTTTGATCAGCACAGATACGAACCCATATATCTATTCAGTTAATTGACTTACAAATAATCTCTCCATTCTTAAAACAACGTTTATGATAACAAATCTAGTGCAGGACTGGTTTTTGCAATGTACTTTAACAAATATCTCTCCATTCTTAAATTAGCTGTCCTAAACGTTGGATATTTAAGGACGGAGTGAGTAGAAGCCAAAGAATGCAAATACAAGACTGGTTTTTGCAATGTAGAACCCCAATGTAGGTAATAATCCTGCTATCTTGTCTTTAATTTCTCAACTGCTGGATACCCACGGCTCAGCCCAAATTTAAATTAACTCTCAAGACAACCATGCGCCCATAACTTGATGAATGAATTCCTAGCCACATGGCCCACATCTTACCTACTTCAAGGAAGAAACAAGATTTCACAAAACATTTGGAGATTAGTAACTTAACTTACGACACATCGGATGAAAAACACAAACTTATTCACATTCAAATATGACAGTACAGAAGATAATATATATGATATTTTGACATTTTCAAGCCCATAAGAATGTGAATTTAACTTACCAATCTCCAAAATCAAAATTTCTAATATCTGCGGTGTCATTTCAAATGTCTAATGGTGTCGCATAAACACCCAGTGATCCAAAAGGCTTAAAGAGTTTATACTTCGCTAACTTCTGTAATATCTGGTACAACGACTGTATGCTTTCTGACAAAGTTTTATAAAATAAAAAAAAACTGTAGTATAACTCTCACAATGAAAATCAAGATAAACCCTCTTTCGAGTTTATGCTCCATTAACATCTATATTTCCTTTAGAGTATACGCTAACAGGTGAACTTCCTTCTCAAATTTTAGTTCTGATTCTAGAACGAGTGAAAAAAAAAGAACCCTGGTAGTGCCTAAACTCCTTTTTCTAACTTGTATCCGGAAATCAGATTATAGGTATATTTAGATCAAACAATACATAAATTCATTAATTACTTAATTAGAAATACGAACTTATTGTTGAGGCACAAAACTACATATTGATATTTTTATGTGATTGATGTTGGCTATTAAAAAGTTTTACCACGATACAATACTGCACAATATTTGTAAGCCGGTGCGCCAAACTTGGGCCGCTCATGCATAACTGAAAGAGCATGTGCCCCTGTTTTTATACCTCATCCCCCATTTGGCCTCAACATTTCCCACTGAGCCTGTCAACGATGTCTATGATAGATGGTCTCTTGTTGCGGTCAACTTCCACACATTCAAACCCAATTTGAATGCATATTTTTACTTCCTGGAGGCGACGAGCATCAAATGCTGCATAGGTTGATGTTATTTGGTGAAGTGTCCACTTCTGGCGTACCTACATAATTGGTATTATATTGCTTCAGTTATAAGCTTATAATACATACAAATTGATAATACAAAAAATAAGCAGGCTAAATCAAATATGAATTTCCATACAATTGAAAGTTCAAATATCAAATAACATGGTTTGAAAGTTCAAATATCAATTAATATAGTCTTACTTGCTCAATAAATTTGGTTCCACACATGTCTTCATCGTTGGGTGTAATCTTATCTCCGGTGCTCATCTGAAGGATAAGAATACCCAAACTATAAATGTCTGATCGGGTGGAGATTTCACCTCTGTCTAGATATTCCGGAGCTAGGTATCCTCTGAATGGAATTCGTGAAGAGTTTATATTAACGAGAAACAACAGTGAGATATGAATTCAATTTACCATATAATACAGAATGAAATAATTATTATTAAAATTGTTTAACTTACAATGCTCCAACAACTTTTTGAGTGTTAATCCGGGTTTGCTCTTTTCCAAAGAGTCTTGAAAGACCAAAATCCGATATTTTAGGGGCCATGTTATCATCTAACAATATATTATCAGGCTTTATATCCATATGAACAACAGGTGTATCCATTCCCGTGTGTAGGAAATGTAGACCCTTTTGCAGATCCCTTTAATAATGTTGAACCGTGTGTCCCAATCAATGCTATGAGATCCTGCAGAGATTTAAAACATCTAATTATGTATGTAGTCTAAGCTAAGGACAACCGAAACATGGATATCAACAAATCGTTGCAGCAGTAATATTTTCACCTTTTAATATTGTGAATTATAGTCATTGATATATCTACCCTTGAAACTTAAAAGTTTATTGCGGTATCTCAAAAACAAAATCAATTGAGCATGTATAATAGCCAGATATTGCGATACATACCAAAAAGATAGTTGTCGAGGCTTCCCCGAGGTAGATATTCGTAGCAGAGAAAAGTTTCAGTTACATCCACAATAATATATTTTCCTTTGTGCTCCATCACTTCCTTATGTGATTCATGGCAGTGGCCAACCAACTTTACTATATTTTCATGTTGGATGGCCATTAGATTTCCGACCTCATTGGTAAACTGTCTCTCAGCTGGCATTTGAGAGTTTTGCTCAAGCTTCTTCACAGCAATCATGCTCCCATCTCTTAGAATTCCCTGTTTATTCTCACACATATTATCAGTACATATCGGCATGTTTTCTAATGAAACAGCATTTGAGAAATCACCAAAAGTTACCTTATAAACTGTTCCAAATGCACCTTCACCAAGTTTTCGTTCAGGAGAGAAATTATCCGTAATCTCCTTCAGGAAGCTTGCAGGTATATTCTGTAATGTTCTTAGAAGGCTAACATTGCTCTCCCCCGAGCTTTCCCTGCTGCTAGCGCCGGTGGCCATTTCTGACACTCCAAATGGTTGAGATGCGAGTCAGCAACTGCGATTTATGGATTGCCTCAAGCTAACTACTTCAGTGGAAACACGGCACAGTACTTTAAACATCGTATGTACGAAAGAATATGTGTATAACAGCGCTTTTAACAAAACAGACGAGAAAACAACATATATGTTTCTCCTACTGAATGCATGGGCAGAGCACCTGCCGTTTTCTCTTCAAAAAAAAACATATTTGTTCCTGACCTGGATCAGAACACTTTGAGGATCGAAGCGAAGAGGCTGAGATCAGAACACTTCGAGGATCCAAGCGAAGAGGGGAACCAAAGGAGCAGAGTGGATGGGGTTCTGAGAGATGAGGAGTTTCGCTGCTGTTGTTGCCCATAAAAAGCAGTCCAACATCTCGATCCAAGAAGACGACTTGACCCGCGAGATAGACAACCAATAGGAATCCGGAACGCGCGGGGTTAGGTGCCAGTATGTCATCACTAGGAAACTTCACATAAACGCGTATTGCAGGTGGGACCGTGAGTACACGTACTCCCTCCGTCCACCGTCCCTAAATATAGAACGTTCTGAGTTTGATTAAAGTGAAAATTTTGTGAACTTTAATTTTAAATAGTAAAATATTTAAAAATTACAAAGTCTAATTTATATTTTTACATACACTACAAAAATAACTATCATAATATATAACTCGTTTTATTTAAAATATATGTTTATAAATATTGTTAATTAAAACTAAGAAAGATTAGTATTAACAAAACCCAAAACATTGTATATTTAGGGACGGAAGAGAAAGTATGTTTGAAACCAAGAGAAAAGTCAGTCAACTTGTACGATATGACATGGTCACAGCATTAACTATTGGTTATCACCTCGCTGTAGCTGCCAACCTATCAGTGTACTCGGCCAAGGTCTCCCAACGGTTTATTGGGTTTGGCTTATGCCTGTTGCTGGTGCTACAGTGAATTCATTTGAAAATGAGAAGTTAATAGAAATTGCAAAAGCAATTACCCTTGCAAATCAACCCTGCGCGCAGTATCATTTTTCTAAAGAGCGGAGACTAACTGGAAAGCCACACCTAGCAGTACTGAGAACAATTTGGATCAGGCTAGGTTCTTGATCCGGTATATGTTTGAATTTTAGTATACTTCAGTATTAGGTAGGAATTTGAACGGGGAAGTGATAACTTGCTAGCTTGATTCAAGCACAAACAAATAATTGCAAGAAGCTACCCCACAATATGCAGACTCTTCCAAAGCAACACATTCAGCTACTCTCTCTCTGTTCTAGCTAGCCTTATCTATTTTTCTTAAATTACATGTCATTTTTAAATTTTTTCTTCTTTTTAATAAAATATTCTCTCAAATTACATGCCTTATCTATCTCTGATTCTTTTTTCTTTGGTTTTAGTGCACCTACCTTTTTCTCTTCTCCTTAATTCCTGTGCCAACTTCAAAACGACATCGGAGAGAGTACATTGTATATTTAGAATCTCTATAAAGTGCTCGACGTCAAATGAACACTGCGCCCGGCACAGCCATATTGATGCTGAGTTATACAGCACAAAGTCAATGAGTAAGGCTACGTTATATGAAAACCAAAGTTGAGCAATTTTCAGTGGGGACAATCGCACTCACAGGATACGGCCCTGCTTCATCACCGCTTAAATCACACTATTATATAGCTTAAACAAGCTAAGACACGTTGTTGGGATTTCATTATTAGCTAATGGTACCAGTAAGCACTAAGCATGTCCTTGTGTTTGCAAGTGGACAACAGACTGAAGCCCAAAGCTGACACTGGTCATGTTCCAAATTTCTAGAAAGGAAAATACTATGCATCTATAACCGACAACAGATATTTTCTACAACACTACACCAAGTTAGCAAGTTTGGTAAAAACTATCCATATTATTGTATTTATTAGGTACTCCCTTCTTTTCTAACACTTCCCGCAATTAGTTATAATACAAACACAAATGCCCTGCTGAAGCCCGGGAAAGGGTTCAGTAAATATAGTTCAACAGCAATATAAATTTAGCGTCATAAGAAATTGATTTGTCATTTAAGTAATTTAATTTAATATGATCATTTTAGTGATCACCAGCAATTTCAGACAGAAAGAAACTACACATTCATTCCCAGAGCAAGCTGCAGCTCCTGAAAACGTAGAGAATAGGATACTGCTGGATTTACCAACTAAAGGACAAGGCTGATAAATCTGTAACTACTAGCTATGCTACTTAAAGAGTTCATGGAAAATACTAAATATTCCTTGCATATAAAATCTAAAAGGCATTAAGGCCCTCACGAGACTGGCAGAAAATGACAGATCCTAAAAAATGAAACACCATTAGACAGTGGAAGATGCCGCCTTCTCGGTTTTGAAAACCTTGCAGTAGCAACTTGAGTTTTTAATGGAAATAAAACATCAGCTCATGGTCCCTCACCCGCGGGCGCAGGCCTCAATGCTGCAGAAAAATCACGAATTTAAAAGTAAAATAAGAAACTTGAGAAACCAATTTGCCATATAACCACTAGCTAACAACAATTTGCAACTTATGGATAACCAAACAGAACTTATTATCGTGGCTCCATTGGTTAACAGTCACACTAAGATAGGTAAAAATTCCCCCGAATCACCTATCATTGTTCAGCACAGATACAAACCCATATATCTATTCAGTTAAGTAACTTTTACAAAAAGAAAATCTCCATTCTTAAATATACAACGTCTAGGATAACAAATCTAGTGCAATCTTAAATAAATTAGCTGTCCTAAACGTCGCATATTTTAAGGACGGAGTGAGTAGAAGCCAAAGAATGCACATACAGTACT
Organism: Eragrostis tef; assembly: GCA_000970635.1. Lineage (NCBI taxonomy): Eukaryota > Viridiplantae > Streptophyta > Magnoliopsida > Poales > Poaceae > Eragrostis > Eragrostis tef. Next base: position 143,738 of record LAPY01001072.1, read on the forward strand.
GTTTTTTGCCATGTAGAACCCAATGTAGGTAACAATCGTGCTATATTTTCTTTAATTTCTCAACTGCTGGATAGCTACGGGCCACGGCTCAGCCCAAATAAAAATTAATCTTCAATACAACCATTCGTCCATAACTTGATGAATGAATTCCTAGCCACATGGCCCACATCCGGCTCTTTTCAAGGAAGAAACACAACTATACATATGCTCTACGCTCTACTCATTGCTTATTCTATAGGAAATTCATCACTGTTTATGTTACCAACAGGACAGCTACAAATTCTGAACAAATCAAGAACAAAGCAAAGGGGTACCCAACTCAAAAAAAAAAAAACAAAGGGGTACCTGGCATGCAGAAGCACGCGTAGGGGAAAGCGTCGTAATAGCCACCGCTGACCTCTCCAACCTTCGTGGCACTGCCAGACTTTAGATCAATAGCAAAGAGCCCCTCATCTGTCCCCAGCAAAATGGCACCATTGCCATCCGCAACTGCAACCACTTCAGGTGAGGTCCGGAGGGCATCAGCGGGGAGCAGCGCCCTGAGGTCAACAGCTCTACTTGGCGCCCATCCTACAATTGCCTTAGGATCGGTCTCCCTCGACCACAGGTAGAGCCAAGAGTCCTCCACCGTGGCGAATCCAAGCCCGCCATCCTCCGCGGTGGTGAGCACAATGCGCCGCAGGTTAGAGAACGTGTTTGGTAAATTAGTAATACTAATTCCCCGTGTGGCCAGGTCATACTTGAGAATCTGGGTGCTCTCATGAAACATGAATTGGAGTGCGTTCCCCGCGAGGGCAGCAGGCGCCAGCCGGAAGTGATCCCGTTCAAAATGCTCAACAGAGGTCGGAGGCTCGCTCCACTCGCCAGCCTCTGACGAGTAGACGCAGGCGAAACTCCTGGTTCCAGCGGCGCCCACGAAGACCACGAGGAAGGGGTCGATGCGGCCGTCGTCGCAGGCCGCGTCGCCGGCGGCGAGCACCGCGGCGGGCCAGTTCCCGGTCCGTGGCGGGGTCCCAGACGACGAGGGCGTTCCTGGACGGGTCCTCGCGCCAGGGATTCGTGAAGAGGAGGACGCGGCCGTGGTGGGAGTCGACGGCCCGCAGGCCGCGGCGGGGTGGGGGCGGCGGGGGGGGGGGGGGGGGTCGCCGTCGCCGTCTCTGAAGTTGCGGACCAACCCCAGCAAGGGGGGCGCCGTCCATGGGCCTCCCGGTACCTGCGGCGGAAGCCGGCGTCGGAGACGAGGCGGCGCCAGGGCTTCTCCGCGAGGGCGGCGCGGGCGAGGGCCGCGGGGTCGTCAGGTGGGAGGCGGAGGAGGATCTCTTCCACGATCTCGGGCATCAGCGTCGCCGGGGGCGGCGTCATTGCGGCGGACGGTGGCGCTTGGCCTGACCACGGCGAGGGATTGGCCGGCGTGAAATATACTGTACCATTTATTTGGGGAGTGCGGAGGAAGGAGAAGGCAAAGAGACGCGGGAACAAGGCTCGCCTGACGTGCAGTTAGCTCGCCCTTGCCACTGACTAGCGGGCCCGTAGATGCATGGCCCACATGTCAGCCTCGCACAGGAATCTGATTTGACGTCAGAGGAACCGTCTCACCGGGTCTGGTCTACCATGTGGGACCGGACGGTCAGCGAGGAGTCGACTGTACGGACAACTGGATCCCCCAAGTCAACATTCTTCAATACTAGTAGCTGCGGCGCGCGCACGCCACTTGGAATCGATTTTTAAGACTGTTAATATTATGCTATTTAGCGAATATTGTCTTTAACGATGACAAAAACAACAAACACATATTCATATTGATTATAGATATGATAGCCAAAATTACTGCCTG